>JBBPSI010000260.1:0-32699 GCA_038093515.1 Butyriboletus loyo
TACTATGTATTGTATTCTGCTATTGATAGTCAATATTATTTAATGGCTATTGTTGCAATATTAACTAGTGTAATAAGTGCATCATATTACATAAAAATAATAAGAGTGTTACATACAGAAGAAACAAATACTAACTCAAATACTACAGAAAGTAATGAATTAGTATTAAATAATTTTCATAGTTTCTTAATATCTAGTTTAACATTAGGAATATTTTTATTCTTAATTAAACCTACAATAATTTTAAATAGTGTACAGTTACTATCAATATTATTATTCGATAAATATAATATCTCATGAATAACAATGTAATGACATTATTTATAGTTGTTCCATTTTTAGCTTTTGCTTTATTAGCTTTAAATCTTTTGTTAGCTCCTAAAAATGCTTATGAAGCTAAAGCATCTGCTTATGAATGTGGTTTCTTAGCTATTGAAGGACAAACTAGATCTACTTTCCAAATTCATTTCTATATTGTGGCTATGTTATTCTTAGTTTTTGATTTAGAAATTTTATTATTATTCCCTTTAGCTGTTACTTTATATCAAGTAAGCACTTATGGATTTATAATAGGTTTAATCTTCTTCTTTGTATTAACTATTGGATTTGTATTAGAAATAGGATCTGGAGCTATCTCTTTAACTAATACTCATGAATAATCTTATTATTAAATCTTATTATTAAATTTTTTGTTTTGTTTGTTTTAATTAATTTTCTATTGTAGTTATCCTCCCCTCCTTTTTATAATTATTATAAAATTATAACTTTAATTTAATGAATAAGTATCCTGATTATTAAAATTATTATTCTAAAATTCTAAACATAACTTAAAAGAAGTATATATAATAATTTATTTATTTTGAAGGAGAGGTGATCCGATTGGTAATGGTGGTTCTCTGTAAAAGAATTGGTCTTAGACCACATTAGGTTCGATTCCTAAACTCTTCAATTATTAATATTTAGATTAATATTATTAAGAGATATATTTGTATATAAATACATAAAGATTATAAAAAGATATCTTATTACATATAATAACATAATAATTTTTTAAGACTGTAGCATAATTGGTTAATGCAGTTCGCTCATAATGGATATTATAAGGGTTCAATTCCCTTCGGTCTTATAATAATACTAGCTAGAAAGGGTACTTGGTCGAGTCTGGTTTATGGCGCTCGTCTTGAAAACGAGTACTCCAAAAGAGTCGTCGGTTCAAATCCGACAGTGCCCGTATTATGAGTAATAAAATAAAATTATTGTAATTAATTTTATTAAATAAAAATTTAATTATTCATATGCAATTTTAAAAGAGATATAAAATATTGTGAAAAATAAATATAATAAGACAATTAAATTTTTTAATTGTTCAATTTTTAGTAAGAATTTAATTTTGGTTCCGATTGAACGTTATTCAGTAGTTTTAAGACATGCAAATCGTTATTTCTGATAGTAAATTTAGGTTTATTCTAAGAAATAAGGTGTAGAGGTGAGTATAGTAAATAAGATACCCTATAAGTCTTCATAAATAGGAGATAATTAATCAGAAAAGAAAATAAAAATAGTCTTACAAAATTTATGAGTATTTTCGTATTATATTAATCTAACATTAAAAATAAATTTAATGAATTATATTAATATAATTATTACTAATATTATTATTTTTATAATTATTTATTATTTGACTAATTAAGCATATTAATAATTTTGAATGAGAATGTTAGGAATAAATGATTAAGGTAAATTAGCTATTTTACTTTAAAAGGAATTTTTCTGCTTTAGGATTCTATTTACTTTGATTATGATAGTTGGTAGTGGTAATGGCCTACCAAGTCTGCGATCAAAAGCCAAGTTTGATAGAACATATGGCCACATTGGGAGTGAAAATACCCCAAGTAATAAAAAAATTACCTGCAGTCGAGAATATTAGTCAATGCTCGCAAGAGTGAACTAGCTAACTGAAATCTTAAATTTAATTTAAGATAAGGTAAGAGAAAATAATGATATTATCTTACTATTAGTGTCGTCTAAATTTGGTGCCAGAAGACTCGGTAAGACCTTAGACGCGAACGTTAATCGTCATAATCAGGCGTAAAGGGTGTGTAGGCTGCTTTAAAAAATATATAATTCTATTATTATAACAATAATAAATTCTTATAGCTAAATAAATTATATTCTAATTAAAGCTAGAATCTAAAAGAGGGTAAGCTAAACAACATAATTAATTGGGACTGACAACTTATAATAATGTGGAGTACTAAAGGTTAAAGCTATTTATCTACTTAAGATTGACGCTCAGAAACGAAGGGGAGAATAAGAAACTTAGATTAGAGACCTAATTATCTCTCTCAGTCAACGATGAATGGTAGTTATTAAAAATTAAAATATAATAAAATAATTTATAAATTCTTTATATTATATAGATATTAGTGACGAGGTTAACACGATGACCATTCCGCCTTGTTAGTAAGACTGCAAAGTTGAAAACAAAAAAATTAGTCGGTCTTGAAGCAAACGAAGTGAAGCATGTTATTTAATACGATAATCCGCGTAAAATCTTACCAGTTCTTGTATATTCTTATTAATGTTTATTTAAATTGGATAAGTTATTGAAAAGCAATTTTCCATTTCTTTTTTAATTAAGTAAATTATTGTAAGAATACAGGTGTTGCATGGCTGTCGTCAGTCCGTGTCGTGAGAAGTTTGGTTAAATCCGTAAACGGACGAAATCCCTAGTATTAATTTATACATAATACATAATAGTGTTGATAAGATGCTAGTTGGGGCTAAGACAAGTCATTATGGCCCTCATGAACTGGGCTATAGACGTGCCACAAAAACTTTTACAAAGTGATGCAATTCTGTCCCTAAATAATTTAGAAATTCAATTTCTGATTAAAATTAAGGAGTAAGGAGGAGCTAATCATTAAAGAAAGTTAACTATTAAATTAGTTGAATTGTCATCTGAAACTCGGTGGCATGAAAAAGGAATTTCGAGTAATCGTTGATCATTACGCAACGGTGAATTAAGCATTCAGGATGAACTAACCGTCTGTCGCTGGGAAGAAGCTTGATTTTAAGGAAGATGTGCATTGTTCTTATTTTCTTATTTTCAATCTATTTGATAGAAAATATAAATTAACCTTTATATAAGTATTCAAATAATAATTATAAGTACTTAAAATACTTAATTAATTAGTACAAATTTTGATTTTTAATTCTTTAAAAATTGGAGTATTAGTTTAAGATTAGAATTTCCTTAAATGGATAAATAGTATATGCTTATTGACTATTTGAATATATTATTACTCAATAGTAACATATATAATAATATATAATCTGGTCTAATCTAAATTTATAAACGTGATTGTTAAGAAAAAACTGAACCCATCGAATTAAATTGAGTAACATCTCAAAAGTCATAGCAAGGTAGCCGTACTGGAAGGTGCTGCTGAAAAATAAAACGAAGAGTATATAACCCCCCTCCTGTGTTTAATTTAATAACTTTATTTTGAATAAACTAAATATATAAATTATATTATAATTATAATTAACTTTAATAACTAAATAAACTAGAATATTATTAAATTAATCAATAAACAATAAATGTTAATAATTTGATATTCTAAATTTTAGGGGGTTAGCTGAGTGGTTTAGCAGTAAATTTACACTTTACAGACAGAGTTTCGATTACTCTACTCCCTATATTAATAAATAAATATTAAGAAAGTATTTACAATTGTTATTATCTTTAATTAATATTTAATTTTTATAATTGTACTAGTATAATAAATAAAATTTATATATTATATTAACAAGTATGCCGTAATCACAGGTAACCGGGTAAATCTTAGGAATTTATGCGAATAGCACTTAAGAGTTCGAATCTCTTTACTTGTAATTTATTATGATCTCCAAGTACCCATTTAAAATATATTATATTTGATATAATTAACTTAGAACTTATACTTATATTTTCTTTTTGTTGTTGTTGTTTTAAATATAATATCTTTAGCTAAACGGTAAAGCATTTGCCTTCGAAGCAATAGATTTATTGGTTCAAGTCCAATAAGAGATTTAAAGATAATTAATATTATTTATAGCTAACTAAAACTTTTTAATTTTTACCAATAATGTATCATAATTTATGATACTTTAAAAATATAAAAGAGATCAGAAATTGACCCAAATGAATTTTAATAATTTAATAAATTATTTTAGTGGTCAATTCCGTAGTCAATTTTTAATACACGATTATAAAAATTTTACAATATCTTTTTAAATTTCTTGCATCGATATTTTCTAAATTAGGTGCACACTATACATATACTAAAATCTTTAAAGTTTTAATGAAATATAAATTTATTTTAATAATTTATAAACCATTAAAATACATATTTAGCAATATTATATTTGTATCAAATTAGCTAGTCTAATTATTAGTATTTTTGCTTTATTTAATTTATCAATTCTTTATTATAATTTTGATATTATTAATGAAATTAGTAATTATATAATTAGCATTATAAATTATATTAAGAATATTATATCAAAAATCTTATCTAATGATGAAGAAGATGAAATATCTGAACCTATAGATTTATTTCATTATAGAAAAGAAATAAAAATTATAGAAAAATCAATTCAACAATCTAACTCATATTGGATATTACCTTTAATCATTATTGGAGGAGCAGCTTTATATTGTTATAACCCTCATTTAAATTTAGAAGAGAGTATAAATCCAGTTATATCTAAAATTGAATCTAAAATTCCTAGTGATTATGCAACAACCTTTGTTACAGGAACATTTATATAAATTTATTACAGTAACTATTACCTATATTACAGGATATAAATTTACTGGAGATGATAATAATTCTGATAGCTCTAGTAATACCGATAAAGATTTACTTAATTCTAACGAAAGATAAGCTTTAAGTAGCTTTTTAAAGGAAAAAGGTAGAAATTTAAACACTAATATGTCAGAGGATGATGAGTATAGTTCATATTTTAATAACGAATATTGCAAGACCCCTAGAGCTTCAAGTTCTACTTTACCAGATAGTTCTACTTTACAATTTATTCCTCCTGTTAATGAAAATCCTTTTAATAAAATTAAAGAGATTCCATACTCTCCTACTTCATCTGAAATTAGAATGGAAGATTGGGAAAACTAATATTTTAAATCCTCTCCATTAAGATAAAAATTTAAATATTTTATTTAATAAAAGATTTAGTAATAATATTTATAACTTTAATACTATTAGCAATTTTAAATATAATGTTATTTGTTAATTTTACTTTATAAAATTATTTATTCTCTTATAATCCACTGCTTCTTATAAAATATAAGTATAAGTTCTAAGTTACTTATATCAAATATAATATATTTAACTAGAAATTAGATAAATCACAAGTAAAGAGAATCAGGGTGCTATTCAAAAGAATTACCTGACAAATTTGGAAAACCAAAACTGATGAAAAGGAGAATTTACTTACGATCCACCCCTTGCTAGCTATCTAGACTCCAATTTTGAGTTGTTTACGGGTCTATACTACTTTTTTTGAATTACTTTTTTATGATAATTTGAGAATTTTTTTGTTTACACATTGTACAATTAATTGTAAATATTGGGAATATAATCTTACGAGTAATCAGATTCGAACTGATGAAATCTACTTGGAAGGTAGAGGTTATACCAATTTAACTATACTCGTTATATTTAAATTTATACACTCTTTTAATTTTGTTTTTGTTTTTTTGTTAATTCAATTATTGGTTTTAATTTTGTAATTATTTTATATTTTATGGAGGGGTTATAAAATATAAAATAATTACAAAATTAATATTAAATTCTAATTAATATTTAATTTTAATTATGAGTATAATAATAAGAAAGCAATCATTAATGAGAATAATCCTGTAGCTTCGGCTAAGGCGAATCCTAAAATTGCGTAACCAAATAATTGTCCTCTTAATTGAGGGTTTCTAGCAGTAGAAGCGATTAATGAAGCAAAGATTTGTCCGATACCTAATCCAGCACCGATTAAACCTGAGCAAGCTAATCCTGCACCGATGAATTTTGCTGCAGCTAACATAAGTATTATAAAATATATAATTTAAAGATAGTGTCTAACGTATATTATAATTTAAATAATATTACTCTTTTAAGTAGTACACTGATTATAATAATTTAATATATTATATATTTTATATTGTTAAATTTTGAATTAGTTTGTTATTACGAGTCCTACCAGATTCGAACTGGTACCTTACTAAGCGACAATTAGAAACTCTACCTATTTAAGCTAAGGACCCTTTTAGTATTATATCAAGAGCAAGGCGACTCGAACACCTAACAATGATTTTGGAGATCACTATATTACCAATTATACTATGCTCTTTAATTAATTAAATAAAACATATTTCTAATATAAAAAGTATATTAATATAAAAAATAATTATTATAAAGGAAGTAAAGAGATTCGAACTCTCAACCGTTTCATTAAAAGTGAAACACTCTACCTTTTGAGTTATACTTCCAACTTACATACTTTCAACTTACATACTTTCAACTTAAGGAAGATATATATAATAATATCTTAAAAATTTAACTTTAATAAGTTTATTACTCAAATTGGATGAATATAATTAATTATAATATAAAAACTTATTAACTAGAAAGAAATTTCCAAATTTAAGAGTATAACTCTATTTTGAGTTACCCCGATTCGAACGAGGAAATTCTTCGCCAAAGGAAGACGTTTTGCCAATTATACTATAACTCACAAACAAAACATTAATATATTTTCTTTATATATTCTTTTATTTTTAATTTTATTAATATGCCTAAAGGTGGACTTGAACCGCCAACGACTTATTACAAGTAAGTAATTTTACCTATTAAACTATTCAGGCTTATATATAAATATTAATCAATGATTAAACTTAATTAAACCTTAAAATGCAAATGCCTCGGAATGGAGTTGAACCACTGTCTTTCGAACTTCAGTCGAACGCTTTAACCCTTAAGCAACCGAAGCTTATAAAGATTTTAATTTAGTATCATTTATTTTTTATAGTATGGAGAAAGATAGACTCGAACTATCATTACAGTAGTGCAAGTACAGTTGATTACCAATTATCAGATTCCCCCTTAATTACTTAATAAGTTAGAACTAAAAATACTAATTAAATTCTATAAATTCTAAATCTCTTTTAAAATAAAAATAAATTCTAAAATTTAAAAAATGTATAATATTATATATATTTAATTAGTTTTACTTTATAAAAATTATTAATAAATAACTAAATTAATATTTAGTTCGTGCTATTAAATAGATTTTCTAATTTTTATAAGATCTCATTAAAGTATATTATATATAATATTTGTAAATTATACCTTATTATAATATAATACAATATATGCTATATTATGTTTAATTTTTTTTATAAATTAGACAAATTACAAAGGTTTACTTTCTTAAAATTAGCTTATATAAGACTTAAATTAATTTATTAGCTTAATTCTTTCATTATAATAGGAGGGGAGCAAATTACTATTATTCTAATTTTATTAAAAATAAAATAAATTAATAAATTAATTAATTACCTTTATTACATTGAATCTACCCAAGCTAAGTAATCTTGAACTGAAACTGCTTCTACAGCTATAGGCATAAATCCGTGCCATGTACCACAAATTTCTGAACATTGACCATAGAAAGTACCAGTTCTTTCAGCTAAAATAGAACTTTGATTTAATCTACCCGGTGTAGCATCAATTTTAATTCCTAATGATGGTACAGCAAAACTATGGATTACATCTGCACCTGTCACAATTAATCTTATATGGCAATCTACAGGAATTATCATTTTATTATCTACATCTAATAATCTAAATTGACCTAATTCTAAATCTGAATCAGGGATCATATATGAATCGAATTCGATAGATTGTCCACTTTCTGTAACATAATCACTATATTCATATGACCAATACCATTGATGACCTACTACTTTAATTGTTATAGTTGGTGAAGTTACTTCATCTAATAAATATAATAATCTAAAACTAGGAAAGGCTATTACTGTTAAAATTAAAGCTGGTGTTATAGTCCAGATTAATTCGATTAATGTTCCATGGTTAAGGTATTTATGAGCAATAGGAGATTTATTTGAACTATAGAAATAACTAATAGTACCTATACCCCAGAAAACACCTACACAAATAACAAGTAAGTAAAAGAAAATAGAATTATGTAAATCAATAATACCTGTAAGGGCTGGTGAAGCTGAATCTTGGAATCCTAATTGCCAAGGTTGAGGAGCATCATTATATAAAGTATTAAAAATTGATATATTTTTTAACATTGTTTGTATTGAAAAAATTTTAAAATCAATCAGTCTTAGTTTAATTTATTGTTTTAGTTTTATATATAAAACTGAGCTTTATGCCTTATAAATATAAATAAATCATATGTAGTATAAATATTATACTTATATAAAATAAATTTATATAAAAATTAGGTATACTAAGATTTATCTTAATCAATTCTTTTATTAAAAATTTTAATTTTATTATATGTGTTTTAAATAAAATCTTTTAATAAAATCGAAGAATAAAAGGTTTGTTCCTTTTAATATAAAAATATTAATAATAATAATCTTAATTTATTATATTAATAAATAATAACTTTAATAAAATAGTTTTATATTTAAATAAGTAATAAAGTAAAGAAGTACTTCTTTACTTATTAAAAAAGTTATATTTTTTGTTTTGTTTTTTATTATTGACAACCTAAAACATCAAGTCTATTTTAAAAATTAGTAATGCTAAACTTACGATTTTACAATCAATTCATTTGCATCCTATCTAAGAAATGATCTATTTCTTTATTTATGGATTTTTAGTCTCTTTGTGTATTATTACAATATTTGTAACTCGTATTGTTAAATATACGTAATATACATATATATTTATAATACTTTCTATCAATTTAGAATAACTAAAGTATAAAATTGTAGTATATATATTTTATACCGATTACAAGAAACGATTAATATTAGGAAAGTAATAATAACCACTCGTGATAGCTTACAAAGAGAAATCCATTGATAGTATCTAGGGGATAGATTCGAACTTGATATACTTTCAGTAATTATCTAATATGTTTGTGGCTACCCAACTATGCAAAGTTTAATAATTTGATTAAGTTAATTAATAACTTAATTAACAAATTTGTTAAATATTACAATTGGTACACTAGAGAAACACAGCCTATTGGTCCTTTCGTACTAGAAGGTCTCCCCCTTTTTACTATTTGTTCCTCAAAAGGATAGGGACCATACTGACTCACGTCGTATTAAACCCAACTCATGTAATTTTTTAATCGGCGAACAGCCGAACCCTTCCAAGGTTTTGCCCCTGGAGGATAAATTAAGTCGACATCGAGGTCCCAAACAGCCAGGACAATGTGTACTCTCGCTGGCTATTAGGCTGTTATCCCCAGCGTAACTTTTATCAATTGATCCCTGTCTATTCCATAATATAGCAAGGGGTCACTATGCCCTACTTACGTATCTGTTCGACTATTAAGTCTTTCAGTTAAGCATGCTTACCGTCATTGCACTCTACAGAACCTTTCATGGTTCATTAACTTCCATTTAATGTCTAGCATACCTTATTAATGAAATATAAAAATTGATTTTAAAGTAATTATTATTAAATAATAATTACCAATATAAAATTATTTGTCAGTATATTTACCATTTAAATAAATAGTAAATATGATCTAAATTTTTTATCTATTTGGATGTACTTTGCTACTCTATTAAAGACGACCGCCCCAGTCAAACTGCCAACTAGTCAGCTATTTCCTCTTAAATTTTATAAATAAGAAGATAAATACTAGTTCCACCTCAGACCTAAGGTTTTCCATAGATGTCTAATCGACTCCCTATTATCTGTATAACCGAGGTTATAGAACTTTTTATATGATAACTAGCTACAGTAAAGCTGCATGGGGTCTTCCCGTCCTCTTTGAGGTAACCCGCATCTGCACGGGTAATTCAATTTCACTGAGCAAGTTGTAGAGACAGTGAAGCCATCGTTAAATTATTGATACCGGACCACATTTAATGGCCAATTTATTTTGCTACCTTAGGATCCTCATAGTTAAGACCGCTATTAACCAATTTTTTGTAAAGAAACAGTTACCCATTATTATTACTTATTAATATGGCATTGGGCAAATCTCACTACCTATACTATTATTTTCATAATTGCAGATAGTTGTGTTTTTAGTAAACAGTCGGGGCTTCCGATTTTGTGCCACCATATAAATAAATTAATAGGATTTATTAACTTACTAAAATTCATGGTTCCTCTTCTTGTCGAACTTATGAGGATAATTTGCCGAGTTCCTTAACAACTTTTAGCTCTACGCCTTAGTATACTCTACCTACGAACCTGTGTCGGCTTAGGGTACGGTTGTGCTTAGAAACTATACTTAAATAAAACTAGCCTAAATCATTAAATTAATTATTAATCAGCTCTCACTAAATTATATAAATTAATTTAACTTCTACTAATTTAGGTTTTTTTGCTTATACTATATATAAATATAAAATAGATAATAATAATCAAATGACTAGTTTGATCTTATTTAAATATTATTTATATTATTTTTGATATTAAGATTTTAGAGTATTCACTCTAAAATTTATAAAATTATAAGACTAAATTAGAATATAGTATCGAAGTTATTCAAAACATCTTTTTCCTGGCCCCAATTATATAAAATTCGACTATAATATTTTTATTATAAAGATTATAATTATATTAAATATTCACTTAATATAATACAAGAACAATTCAATATTAAATCTAATAAACTGTCTTATTTTTTATTAAAGTTAAACTTCTATCTTTATAATTTAGTATAAAGAAATTCTATGTGTAAAATTTTATTATCCATGTGGACTTTCAAAGCTATACTCATCAGTCAAAACGTTGGTTTTGTACCTTAGAGACCGCATTAACATTAGTAGATTCAATCTTTAGCTAATAACCCTTTCGTATTCGGCGAGAAAGTTTAAACTTTCTTTTTACGTTACTCATGTCAGCATTCTCTCTTCAGATTCCTATTTTATAAACAATGTCACACTGTCAATTTTAGGTTTGTATTCCTTTCCTAGAGGAATATTATCTTTGAATTATCTGAATGTTCTACTACCTAGATTTTAAATATAGAATAAATTTCTATCTTTAAAATTAACACGATATCGGTTGATTATTTTAGACCCGTTAAATCTTCGGAGCAACAATCTAAAGGCTGATACGTTGATACACGTTCATTATAAGTAGCGACTACCAGGCTCACTTTTCAACTGCATTCAATTTGTCACTTCCTTTATTTCACTTAATAATCATTCGGGACCTTAATCAGTGTTCACGGCTGTTTCCGTCTTGACTATCCAACTTATCATGAATAGTCTGAATATCTACCATCTATTTATGTAATTCCGAGATTTATTTCCATTGGTAAGATTTTTAAGTCCCCGCAAATTAAACTCCTATTAAAATTAATTAATATTTGTATGGAATTACCGTGCTGTACCTCCATAAATATTGTGTAGATGTCATACTAAAATATGTTTCGTAGAAAACCAGCTATCACCAGGTCAGATTGGCATTTCACCGCTTTCCAAAAATCTTCGGAGAATAATGCAACATTCACCCGTTCGATCCTTTATTAATCTGTTCTTGGAAAGATCACCTGGCTTCGGGTCTAATAGCAGTAACTTAACCCATATTATTTTGTTATATAGTCGCTTTCGCTTAGGCTTTAAACCTTGCTACTTCTATTAACTTGCTGACCCATTATGCAAAAGGTACGCCATTGTCACGTTCCAAATTTTCATTTTGTGACTTTGACTGCTTATAGAGTTACTAATTCATGATCTATTTCACTGCGTGTTATTTACATTCGTTCGAACATTGTCCGATAAGAACTAATACTTATTGTATCTTTATTTCTATTTTTACAATAAATATTATTCTACACTCTTTTCAACTTTTCCCTCACGGTACTTTTCACTATCGCTAAATTTATAAATACTTAGCCTTAGAGGATGGTTCCCCTATATTCCGACAAGTTTACTCTCATCGTACTTAAATAATAAAATCTAACCTATAAAATACAGGTCTCATTATAAATTCACCTTCTTAGTTGTAATCGTAATTACTATGTAAAATTTATATTATATAGAAAAAGATTAATTTTTCAAAATAATATAATTAATCATATCTATCTATATTCATCAAGCATTTATTTATTACAAATAATAAATATTTAATTATTAGTTGCAATAATATAAATTATATAAAATATTATATTAGCAATATTCCTTCTTTAAATTTAATTAAAAATTTAATTTCTTTGACTAATTCATATATTTTTAACTTAATTTTAATTTTTATTATACAAGCTATAAGTGAAATTAATTCATTAAGTTTACTTTAATGTTATAGTGATAATTTTTTTATTATAGGTTAGATTTTGGCTAATCCGATTTCACTCACCATTACTTTCGGAGTCTCGGTTGATTTCCTTTCCTTTCCTTATTGAAATGTTTTACTTCAGGAAGTAAGAATAAAAAGGTTTCCCTTAGGATTGTCTCATTTCGTAATTTTCTTTTTTATAATAAAATTATAGTTATATAATTTATTCTTTATAAGTAATATGTAGACTTTTGGCTATGGAGCCTCCTTTTATATAAATTTGCTAGTAATCCTTAATAACCCCTTTAAAATACTCATTAATTATTTAATAATTATTTGATGTTGTACAATATTGTCATCGATACTTTTATATTTTGTATTAAAAAAAATGTTTAAAACATAAACAAAAATTAATAATAAAAAAAAATCAAACAATAACTAATAAAAACATAAAAGAGGTAGGATTAGTTTAATTGGTTAAAATGACGTCTTGTGGCGACGATGTTCAGAGTTCGAGTCTCCGATTCTACCCTTATAATTAGTTTATATTTTTTCTTTAAAAGAACAAATTCCTCTAAGATTAAATTGAATATTTATTGTTTATTTGTTTTACCGAAAAAAGGAATTGAACCTTTGTTTTACCATCATGAAGGGTACGTTCTACCGTTAAACTATTTCAGTTAAAGAATTAAATATACAGAGAATAAAATTAATAATACAAATTAGAAAATAAATGAGTTAGAATAAATATCTATAAGACAGTTTTTGTTAATATAAATTTGTCTGATTGATCTAATATTAATGTTTATATCAGGTTAAATAAAGGGTTTTCTATTTTTCAAAATTAAATTCTTTTTAAATAAATTAACAAACTTTAGTGTTAGATTTTTTTATCTTTAATTTAATTTAATATTTTCTCTTAGAGTTCCACCAAATTACTTCGTATTTTGCACTAAAACTTTATTTATATTAAAATTAATAATTTTAATAATTATTAATTTATACCTTGAACCTTCCTAAATTTATCCTGTGTTATTACTAAAAATGTGAAGTAATTAATAAAACACAATTAAGTTTAAATCCCAGTTTTAGACTTCTAAACTCTCTTTTAACTTTATATTTAATATACTTAATAAATTTAATTTTTATATTATATAAATTACTATGAAAATACAAATATTCGGAGGGGTGAAATAAATAAAATTAAAGATTAATGTAATTCGATAGCATCTTTAATATAAGAACATACTAGAAGAACGAATACATAAGCTTGGATAAATGATACAGCTAATTCTAATCCTGTAATAGCTAAGAATAAAGTAAATGGTAATAAAGTTAATACAAATATTATTAATCCACCTGAGAACATTTTAAATAAGAATGTAGATAAGATTTTTAATAATGTATGACCAGCTACCATATTAGCAAATAATCTTATACCTAATGAGAAAGCTCTAGCTAGATAACTAATTAATTCAATTAAAACTAATAAAGGAACTAAAGCTAAAGGTGTACCAGAAGGAATAAAGAATGAGAAAAAGTGAATTTTATGAATAGATAATCCTAAAATAGTTACACCTATTAATATAGTAAAAGATAATCCTATTGATACTATTATTGAGGTTGTTATAGTAAATGTATAAGGTATATTACCAACTAAATTAGAACATAATATAAATAAGAATAAAGAATAGATAAATGGTAAATAAACTTCTCTACCTATTTGATCTCTTACTATAGTATTAATACTTGAAAATAAACTTTCTAATAAAATACTTTCTTTATTTGGTATTAATTTCATTTTGTTATTAAAATTTAAACTAGTTTTATTTTTTCCATTATTTTGGTGTATAAATAAAATAAGTGATATTACTAATGTTGTAAATAAAGCTGAATTTGTAAGAGAAAAAGATGTATTAAAAAATAAAGGAGAATTATAACTAGCTAAACTAACAACTTCAAATTGTTCTAGTGGAGAATTTATAAATAAATTATTTAAGTTATTTAAGAACATTATTTTTTATATTAATTTTTTATTGATTGTGTGCTTAGTTTTAATAAAATACTTAATCTATATGAAAAAATGAAAATTCAGATACTTATACTTTTAGTATTAAATTTTAAAATGAGATAAATTATTATAAAATTACTAAAAAGTAATATAATAACTCTTATTACTTTAATACTATTTTAAATAATCTTATATTAAGAATAAAGTTAATTAATTTATTCTTATCTATATATGATATCTTGCTTATTTATCTTTAATTTTTATATTATTTATACCATTTTTAATCAACATATTTCTAATTAGTTAATTAATTAAATTAAAGATGATACTTTAATACTATAACAAATATTATTATAATGTTATTAATTTTATTTAAGGAGGGGATTTTTATATAAAATATTAGTTAATAATATAACATTTAGTTCTATACTTTATTGCCTATAAACTTAAAAAGCATAATCTTTTGTTTATGTCAAATTTCATAGAGATATAAATATATTATTTTTATATTAGATTAAAATTTTAATTAATATAATTATTTTAAATAATTAAGATTGTACAGGTAACATATTAAATGCATGGAATGGTATTGGACTAGCTAATGACCATTCTAATGTATTAGCAGTTTCAGCTTCAGTATCGTATTGTGATAATGATGTGAAGTAAGCAGGGATAGCCCAAGGATTATTATTTACTTCTTTTCCATTAACGAAAATATCATAAATAATATAACCAAATAATACAGTTGCAACTACAGAAATTAAAGAACCTAAACTAGAGATAGCATTCCATCCAGCAAAAGCATCAGGATAATCAGGTATTCTTCTAGGCATTCCAGCAAGACCTAAGAAATGTTGAGGGAAGAAAGTTAAATTAACTCCAACAAATAATGTCCAGAAGTGAATTTTACCTAAGAATTCATTATATGTTCTTCCTATTATTTTAGGTGTCCAAAAATAGAAACCTGCAAATAGAGCAAATACAGCTCCCATTGATAATACATAATGGAAGTGAGCAACTACGTAATAAGTATCATGTAATGCAATATCTAAACTAGCATTTGATAAAACTACTCCTGTTAATCCTCCTATTGTGAATAAAGCTAAAAACCCTAAAGTGAAGATTAAAGGTGTAGTAAATCTTAAACTACCACCATATAAAGTAGCTAACCAAGAGAAGATTTTAATACCTGTAGGAACGGCAATAATCATAGTAGCAGCAGTAAAGTAAGCTCTAGTATCAACATCTAATCCAACACTGAACATATGATGAGACCATACTAAGAAACCTAAAATACCTATAGAGAACATAGCATAAACCATACCTAAGTAACCGAAGATTGGTTTACCTGAGAAAGTTGAAACAATATGACTAACAATACCAAACCCAGGTATAACTAAAATATAAACTTCAGGATGACCAAAGAACCAGAAAAGATGTTGATATAATACAGGATCACCACCTCCTGCTGGATCATAGAAACTTGTATTAAAGTTTCTATCTGTTAATAACATAGTAATAGCTCCAGCTAATACTGGTAATGATAATAATAACATTATAGCAGTTACAAAAATACTCCATACAAATAAAGGTAATTTATGTAAGCTCATTCCATTAGTTCTCATATTTAATACTGTTGTTATAAAATTTATTGCTCCTAATAATGAAGATACCCCAGCTAAGTGTAAACTAAAGATAGCTAAATCTACACTACCACCTGAATGTGATTGAATAGAAGATAATGGTGGATATACTGTCCATCCTGTACCTACTCCTTGTTCAACTAAAGAACTTAATAATAATAAAATTAATGAAGGAGGTAATAACCAGAAACTAATATTATTTAATCTTGGGAAAGCCATATCTGGAGCCCCACATTGAACAGGTAATAAGTAATTACCAAATCCACCTACAAGACCAGGCATAACCATGAAGAAAATCATTATGAAAGCATGAGCACTAATAATTACATTAAATAATTGATGGTCTCCTGATAAAATTTGTACTCCTGGAGACATTAATTCCAATCTAATAATAACAGAAAATGCAGTTCCTATCATACCTGCAAATATTGAAAAAATTAAGTAAAGTGTTCCAATTTCTTTAGCATTGGTAGAAAATAGCCAATTCAAAATATAAATTAATTTACTTATTTTTATTTTAATAAATAAAACAAACTAAAAAAGCCCTTATTTTTCTAAAAATAGAATATATATAAAATATTAAATTATATATATAAAAATATATTGATTATACACTTTTAAATGTTTAATGTTTATGTTTAATGTTTATGAAATATAAATTTTTATAATCTTTTTATTTGTAATAAATCGGAATAGAGGCGATTCGAACACCCAAGAGTTGCCCCAGAACAATTAGCAATTGCCTTATCTTTCCAAATGATTACTATTCCTCTAATCACGATCAAATATGAAAGCATAAATTTATTTCTTTTTTAGTCTTTACCAGATTCGAACTGGTACTATTATCGTGAAGGGATAATGTTCTACCATTATACTAAAAGACCTAATAAATTTAGAATAATAGTATAAATGTGCGAATTTTGGGTTTGAACCAAAACTTACAGTTGATGAGACTGTCGTGCGGACCTTTACACTATATCGCATAGTAAATATATATAATATAAATTATATAATTTTTATGAACACTATCATTGAAACATCTATTACAAACAAAGAGACTCGAACTCTTAAGGAATTACTTCCACTCCTGCTTAAGAGGAGATTGTTTACCAAAATTTCAACATGTTTGCAAAGTTATATTATTTTTAAATATATAATTTTTTTATATTCACTTCTTTTAGTTTAAATATTAATTTTTAGTTGGTAATTTCTTTAGGTGTCAAGAGGAATTGAACCTCTGAATAAGGTATTAACAGTACCCCGCAATAACCACTCTGCCATAACACCGTATAAAGAGATAAGATTATTTTATACTTATTATAATAAAATGAAATTCACATTTATTATGGTAGGCGCGACTCGAACACGCTTCTTCTCCCACCCAAAGGGAGTGATTAATCCAGTTCATCTTCTACCATTTTTTATTTTTAATCTTCAAATTTACTTAACTCTTTTAAAATAAAACTAATAAAAATATTAAGAATATTTCATATTAAAGTAATATATTAAATAAATTTAATGAATTATAAGGTTTTACCTTTCTAATCATAGAAACTGTCACACCTAAATTAATATTTAATAGTAATATTTATCATAAAATTTATTAGAATTAAGGTTTAATTAGGAGGGGAATTAAATATTAATTTGTTTTCTTATTTACACATGAGATAAATTTTATTATATATACACAAAAAATATAAGGTTAAACATGATCCTATTAATGGGAATTGATTTAGCCTCAATCTCAGTTTAGTATATAGAATTTGCCTTTACTTAGATATTTTATTGTTAACTATTTATCAGTATTAGCTAATTTTGTGATATATACTCTTATTACTTGTTGTAATGTAAAATAAGGTAACACAGATTTAGACATTATAAAAATTAAATAAATTATAGCTAATAAAGCAAAAGATAATTGATTTACAAAATAAAATGGGATAAGTTGTGGCATATATAATTTATAAATTTCTTCTATATTTGGCTCTTTAATGAACTATCTCTACCGTTTATTTTAAAAATATCATTAATATTTAAAATAAAGTATAAGATAAATAATAATTTATATTTTTATTAAATATATTATAGTATTTACCATTAAATGAGATAATGAGGGTTTTATTTAATTAAACTGTTTTAATTAAATATTATAAAAATAAATTACTTACAATATATACTGTAAAGATCTTTTTATTTTAAATAAAATCTTGTAAAAAAACTTAAAGACCTTTACTAAATGTAGTCTAATTATAGTAAAGATCCTTTGTTCACCTTGAAAATAATAAATTTATTCTAAGATTAAGTTATTAATAAAATGTAGAGAGAATTATCTCTACACTTTTATCTGTATCTTTAAAAGATAAATTCTTTATTATATTAATTATTAAAAATAGAATATAGATATATTATAAAAGTAGTTAATTTAATTTTTAATAAAAATTTGATTATTTTAAGATAAATAAATAATACTATAAGAATAGAAAACCCTCAAAACAAATAAAATAACCAAATTGTTCAAAATTGTTTGTTTATATTAAGGGTTAAGTTTACAGATGGTTCTGTAGTAAACCTGCAAAGTTTAATAATTTAAAGGTTCAATTCCTTCTTAACTCTCTAATAATTTCTAAATTCTCTTAGTTCAATGGTTAGAACATCATTCTTCTAAAGTGTTAATTTTGGTTCGAGTCCAAAAGAGAATAAATAAATATAAATCTAAATTAGATTTAAAATATTGTCACAGTGTAAAATATTTTATTTGAGAATATTATAAATTATTCTAATATTAGAGTAATTATTAATACTTATTTATTATTTAATAAAATAACAAATTTTTTTTAATAAACTTATATATAATAACTTAACTTAATCATGATTTTAGATCATATTGTTTACAGTATTAATAATAAATACTTATATTGCAATTATTCTTATTATTTATATTTTTAATAGAAAATTAAGGGTGGATTATGAGAATATATTTATTTATAAACTTAATGATAAATAATTATTTATTGACTATTATAAATATATTAATTAATTTAATTGATGTATTAGCTGTTATATTACCTATGTTATTATCAGTAGCTTTTATGACAATAATAGAAAGAAAACAATTAGCTGCACACCAAAGAAGAGTTGGACCCACTATAGTAGGTTATTATGGAGTACTTCAACCTTTTGCGGATGCTTTAAAATTAATCTTGAAAGAAACTGTTATTCCAAGTCAATCTAATAAAGTGTTATTCTATTTAGCTCCTGTTGCTACTTTAATTTTTAGTTTATTAGGATGGGCTATTATTCCATTTGGTCAAGGATTAACATTATTTGATTTTTCATTAGGAATTTTTTATACATTAGCCTTATCTTCATTAGGAGTATATGGAATTTTATTTGCAGGATGGTCAGCTAATTCAAAATATGCCTTTTTAGGATCTTTAAGATCAACTGCTGCTATGATATCATACGAATTAATTTTAAGTTCTGCTATTTTAATTATTATTTTATTAGCAGGTTCATTTAATTATTCAACTATTATTGAAGTACAACAATCAATTTGGTTTATAGTACCATTATTACCAGTATTCATATTTTATTTTATTTCAATTTTAGCTGAAACAAGTAGAACACCATTTGATTTACAAGAAGCTGAATCTGAATTAGTTGCTGGTTTCTTCACTGAACATTCTTCAGTTCCTTTTGTATTTTTCTTCTTAGCTGAATATTCTTCTATTGTTTTATTTAGTTGTATCACAGCTATACTATTCTTAGGTGGTTATAATTTACCAGAAATAGTAGTTAATGGTTCATATATAAATCTACAATCTATTGTTTTAGGTTTAAAAACTTGTGTATTTTGTTTCTTATTTGTTTTATTCAGAGCTACTTTACCTAGATTAAGATATGATCAATTAATTTCTTTATGTTGGATTAACTTATTACCTATAGCTGTAGCTTTTATTATATTAGTTCCTAGTATCTTAGTAGCATTTGATATAGCACCTTACTAATTTAATAAAATTATAATGTTAACTTTTCTTAATTGTATTAAAGATTCTATAATTATTAAAAACTAATGAATAGATCTTTATTAGTTTATATAACCTTAATTTTTGGTTTTAATATATTATACATATATTAATCTAATATTAATTATCCCTCCAATTATATAATTTTTATTCTAAGAAATTAAATTAGGTCAAATTTTTCTTTCTAATAAAATTATTCAAAAACAAAAACAAACAAATTAAAAGAAGTTAATTAAATATCTGTATATTGTATTGTAAAAATATAAAAAATAACAAATTAATATAAATACTTAAGTTTATTTTATTGCTTAATAAAGCCTATGATTTAAGGGTAGAATGTTATCTTGATGAGATAATCGTAGAAGTTCAAATCTTCTTGGGCTTATATTTTATCAATTATTATTACATAATTCATTCTAAAAATAATAATAAGAAGAATTATTGTTACAGTGAATACAAATTAAATTTTACAAATAAAATTTATAATCTGATATATTCTAAAAATTAAAATAAAAATATTATATTTTAGTCAGTGATTTATAATAGCTGCTAATTTAATTATTACTATTATTATAGGTAATTATTAAATTTAATTATATAATTTATATTATAATAATAAATTATTATGAGATTACTTAAAAGTCACTCTTTACTAAGATTAGCTAATTCTTATGTAGTAGATTCACCCCAACCTTCAAATATTTCATACTTATGGAATTTTGGATCATTATTAGCTACTTGTTTAATAATTCAAATCTTAACAGGATGTTTCTTAGCTATGCATTATCAACCACATGTGGATTTTGCTTTTAATAGTGTAGAACATATTATGAGAGATGTTAATAATGGTTGGTTAATCAGATATACTCATGCTAATGTTGCTTCTTTCTTCTTTATCTTTGTTTATGGACATATAGGTAGAAATATTTTTTACGGATCATATAAAACACCTAGAATATTGGTGTGGTCAATTGGAGTTATTATCTTAATCTTAATGATGGCTATTGCTTTCTTAGGTTATGTATTACCTTATGGTCAAATGAGTTTATGGGGTGCTACCGTTATTACTAATTTATTAAGTGCTATTCCTGTTTTTGGTCAAGATTTAGTAGAATTAATCTGGGGAGGATTCTCAGTATCTAATGCTACATTAAATAGATTCTTTTCATTACACTATATCTTACCATTTTTATTAGCAGCTTTAGCTTTAGCTCACTTAATTGCTCTACACACACATGGATCAAATAATCCTAATGGTATATCATCAAATAGTGATAGATTTGCAATTCACCCTTATTATATGTTTAAAGATCTTATAACAATTTTCTTCTTCTTCTTAGCTTTATCAGTAATAGTTTTCTATTATCCAAATTTATTAGGACATAGTGATAATTATATTGAAGCTAATCCTATGAGTACTCCTGCAAGTATTGTACCAGAATGGTACTTATTACCATTTTATGCTATTTTAAGATCAATACCTAATAAATTATTAGGAGTATTAGCTATGTTTGGATCATTATTAATCTTATTAATATTACCAATTGTAGATGTCTCAAGACAAAGAGGTTCTCAATTTAGACCTGCTATGAAAGTAGCTTTCTGGTTCTTTGTATTTAATTTCTTCATCTTAATGTGGATTGGATCACAACATCCTAATGAACCTTTTGTATTTATTGGACAAGTATCAACATTCTTCTATTTTGCATGGTTTGTATTAATTGTACCTGTAATAGGTTTAGTTGAAAATACTTTAATAGATATAGCTACAGAATAATTATTTATTTTAATAAATAATTAAAACTTATATTTTCATATATTTATATAATACTCCCTCCTTATTAAAATAAAATAAAAATAAAGAATAATTAAAAACACACAACAAATAATTATAAAATTAAAAGAAATATATAATATAATTTATTTATATTATTCTTAAGCAATCTACTAAAAACATAAATATGATGTGTTTTTATTAAATATAATAATATATATTTATATTTAATAAATATTTATATATTAACATAAAATAATTAACTTTATATCAGTATTGTTTATATTTAATATGTGAAATATTATTATATCTATTAATTAATAATAACTTTATAAAGTATTTATAGTTAATTTTCATATTTTATTAAAATAAATTCTAGAATATTTTATAATATAATTAAAATTTTTATTTTCATATTTATTATGTAAAATTTTCGTAGAGTGTTATTTTTTTCTTTAAATTTATAATTTTGGTCCAAATTTAATTTTTTATGATAAAATCACATAATTTTCAATTTTTCCCTTATCATTTAGTAGAAATTTCTCCATGGCCTATAGTATTAAGTTTTGCTTTATTAAATTTAACTATTGGAGCTGTAATGTATATGCAAGGTTACTATTCTGGTGATCTTATCTTAGAATTAGGATTTATATTAACTTTAGGTTGTATGACTTTCTGGTTTAGAGATGTAGGTAATGAAGCTACTTTAGGAGGACATCATACAAAACAAGTTAAAAAAGGTTTAGAAATTGGATTCTTACTTTTTATTGTTAGTGAAATCTTGGCTTTCTTAAGTATTTTCTGGGCTTTCTTCCATGCTAGTTTATCTCCTGCTATTGAAATAGGGGGAGTATGGCCACCTCAAGGAATAACACCTTTAAATCCTTTTGCAATACCATTATTAAATACAATATTATTAGTATCTTCAGGAGCTTTTGTAACTTATGGTCACCATGCATTAATTAATGGTAACAGAAAAGATACTTTAAGAGGATTAGAATTAACTGTTTTATTTGCTGTTCTTTTCACTTTCTTACAATATTTAGAATATGCTAATGCATCTTTCTCAATATCAGATTCAGTATTTGGAAGTGCTTTCTACTGTTCAACAGGTTTACATGGTATTCATGTAATAGTTGGAACTATCTTTATCACAGTACAATTAGTTAGAACTATAAATTACCATTTAACAAATACTCATCATCAAGGATGTGAATCAGCTATTTTATATTGGCATTTTGTTGATATAGTATGGTTATTCTTATTTATTGCTGTATATTACTGGGGAGGATTATAATTATAATGTTAATAGCATAAGTAAATTAAATAATCTCAGTTATTTATCTTTAGCTCTGTTTAAATACTTTTACTAATTTAATAGATTAAATATAATTAAGGAATTATTATTCTAATAAATTACCTAAATAAATGAAAAATTAAATTATAATTAATTTATATTATTAACTTATTATATTATTTAATAATTTAAATATATTTTATTAAAAATTTAATTTGACATAAAATTTGACATAAAATAAGATACTGTTATTAATAAAGTAATAAATCTTAATATTCTTAAAAAGAAAAATATAATTAATTTATATTTTAAAAATTTTAATCACCATTCTTTCGAAATTATAAAATAAGTAAAGTCAATAAAACTTATTTTATTAAAAAGTAAACTTTATAAATTATATATAAAAATAACTTAAAATTTTACTTTTTCAATTATTTATTAAAATAATTAGATTATAAATGTCAAATTATTATATAAATAATTAGATTTATTAAATGTCCTTAAGGGTAATAAAGCTTTTATTTTACTTATGAATCTATCAATATTATTATTTTTAATTGGTATTTTAGGATTTATTTTAAATAGAAAAAATATAATCTTAATGATTATTGCTATAGAGATTATGCTTCTTGCTGTTACTTTATTAGTTTTAATTAGTTCCTTTGGATTTGATGATAACATAGGTCAAACTTTCAGTATATATATTATATCCATAGCTGGAGCTGAATCAGTGATAGGTTTAAGTATTTTAGTAGCTTTTTATAGATTAAGAGGAAATATTTCTATTAGATCTTAAAAATTTTATGTATTTATCAATTTTAATTTTCCCTTTATTAGCCTCTTTTGTCTCTGGATTTCTGGGTAGAAAAATAGGTATAACAGGATCTCATATTATAACATGTACTTGTTTATCTATTTCTTCTTTATTGGCAACAATAGCATTTTATGAAGTTGGTATATGTGGTTCTCCTGTGTCAGTTTATTTATTTAATTGGGTAGATTCAGAATTTATGTCTATTTCATGGGAATTCTTATTTGATCAATTAACTGTATCTATGTTTATTCCTGTATTATATATATCAACATTAATTCATATATATACAACTTCTTATTTAGCTGAAGATCCTCATAATCAAAGATTCTTTTCTTATTTATCTTTATTCACTTTTTTCATGTTATTATTAGTTTCAGGAGCTAATTATTTTGTAATGTTTATAGGTTGGGAAGGTATTGGAGTAGTATCTTATTTATTAATCAACTACTATTTCACTAGAATTCAAGCCAATAAAGCAGCTATATTAGCCTTAACTATGAATAGGTTGGGTGATATGGGTTTAAGTATAGGATTCTTTGCATTATTTGCCTTATTCGGATCTGTTGATTATTCAACAATTTTTAGTTTAGCACCTTTTATGAATGAAACAGCTATTACTATAATTAGTTTATTAATGTTAATGGGGGCTATGGCTAAATCTGCTCAAATTCCTTTACATTCTTGGTTACCTGGTTCTATGGAAGCTCCTACACCAGTTAGTGCTTTATTACATGCTGCTACACTAGTTACAGCTGGTTTATATTTATTAATTAGATCATCTGCTATTTTAGAATTTAGTCCTACTGCTTTATTAGTTATTACTTTAATTGGTGCAAGTACAGCTTTCTTTGCAGCTACTTGTGGATTAGTACAAAATGATTTAAAAAGAATAATTGCTTTCAGTACAATATCTCAATTAGGTTATATGGTAATGGCTGTAGGTTTAAGTCAATATAATGTAGCCTTAATGCATGTAGTTAACCATGCTTTCTTTAAAGCATTATTATTCTTAGGTGCTGGTGCTGTTATTCATAGTTTCGCTGATGAACAGGATATTAGAAAAATGGGAGGTTTAATTAAATTCTTACCATTTTCTTATACAGCTATGTTAGTAGGTTCTTTATCTCTATTAGCTACACCATGGTTAACAGGTTTCTATAGTAAAGATTTAATAATAGAATTAGCTTATGGACAATACAGTTTTGCAGGTATTTATGCTTATATTTTAGGTAGTTTAACAGCAGGATTAACAGCTTTTTACTCATTCAGATTAATAAGTTTAGTATTCTTAACTGTACCAAATGGTATTAAAAATGTTTATTTAAATTCTCATGAATCTAATTTTGCTGTTATTATACCTTTATTTATTTTAGCTTTATTTAGTATATTATTTGGATTTGTTTTCTCTGATTTATTTGTTGGAGTGGGTTCAGATTTCTTTGCTAATTCTATTTTTATTAACCCTAATAACATCTCTATTATTGAAGCTGAATTTAGTTTACCTTTAATAATTAAATTATTCCCTACTTTATTCTCAATATTAGGTGCTACAAGTGCTATATTCTTATATCATGTATATCCTAATTTTATTATTAATTTAACTGATTCTACTTTAGGTAAAAAAATTTATACTTTCCTTAACGGTAAATATTTCTTTGATGTAATTTATAACTATTACATCATTTCAGCTGGATTATTAACTGGTAATACTATATCTAAAGTATTAGATAGAGGTGTAATTGAATTATTAGGTCCTTATGGTTTAGCTTCTGTGTTAGAAAATTCTGCTAATAATATTGCTAAATTAGATACTGGAGTTATTACTACTTATTCTTTATATATTACTATAGGTATATTATCATTAGTATTCTTAGTATTTGCACCATTATTATTTGATACTTATATTATATCTGAATTTAGATTAATTGTTATCTATATATCAGCTTTATTCTTTTCTTTATTACCTAGTTTATCTAATAAACATTAATTTATATATAAATTTGTTACTAATGTTAATAGTATTAATCATTTAAACTTAGATTATAAGTATAAAATATTTAATTAAATAATTAGATTATTTTTTTACATTAAAAAAATTTATTTAAGTAATGTTTATTTACTAAAAATACTACATTTAGGAAATAAATACACACAATAAATAACAAAACACATAAATAAAAATAAAAGATGTTAACTTTATTATTACTTACGCCTATAATAGGTTCTCTATTTATTTTATCTATTCCAGCAAATACTTTAGATAGTAATTCAAAAATGAGAACTATTGCTATTACCACTTCTTTAATTAATTTATTAATTTCTATTTTCTTATGGTTAAATTTCGATTCTAATACAACTCAGTTTCAATTTGTATCTGAATTTGATTACTTAACTTTGGGACATTTAAATTTTGGTGTTGATGGAATATCTTTATATTTTGTATTATTAACTACTTTCATTACTCCTATTGCTATCATTTCTAATGCTTATAATATTAATTCTAACTTGAAATTCTTTTTAATTGCTTTCTTAATTTTAGAAACTTTTCAATTAGCTTTATTTTTAGTGTTAGATTTATTATTATTTTATATCTTTTTTGAAAGTGTTCTGCCTATCTTATTTGTTATAATAATTGTATACGGATCTGGAGAATTTAGATTTAGATCGGCTAATTTATTTTTCTTATATACATTATTTGGATCTTTATTTATGTTATTAGCTATTTTACAAATTTTTAATTTAGCAGGTACTACAGATTTCCAATTATTATCATTAGTTGACATTAATGCAGATGCACAAAAAATTTTATGGTTAGCTTTCTTCTTAGCTTTTGCTATTAAAACTCCTTTATGGCCTTTCACTGGTTGGTTATATAGAGCTCATGCTGATAGTCCTTTAGCTGGATCTATTTTATTAGCTGCTACTATATTAAAGTTTGCTACATACGGTTATATTAGAATATTAATTAATTTCTTACCTGATGCTACAAATTATTTTGGTCCTTTAGTTCAAACTATTGCTATTATTACTTTAATTTATGCATCTTTAACTACAATTATTCAACAAGATACTAAAACTCTTATTGCTTATTCAAGTATTGCCCATATGAGTGTAGTTATTTTAGGATTATTCTCTAATAATATTCAAGGTATTGAAGGAGCTATTTTATTAGCTTTAGGTCATGGTTTTGTTTCTCCTGCTTTATTCATTTGTGTAGGTGGAATTATTTATGAGAGAACAGGGACTAGAATTATTAAATATATAAGAGGATTAGTCACTTATATGCCTATTTTCACTATATTATTTTTTATATTTACATTATGTAATACAGCTATCCCTTTAAGTTTAAATTTCTTAGGTGAACAATTAGCTTTAATTGGAATATGGGAAGTTAATCCTATAATCTCAGTATTAGGAGCTACTGGTATAGTATTATCTGCATGTTATTCTATCTTCTTATATAATAGAATATCATATGGAACTTATTCACCTAATATGAATAATGTAATTGTATTAGATATTACTAGAAGAGAATTTATTATTTTAATTTCTTTACTAATACCTACAATATTATTAGGTATATTCCCTAATGTGATATTAGATTCAATACATATATCAGTATCAACTATATTATATAATATATAATATAATCAATATGTAATTATTTTATTACGACTTCAATATTAATCATTATTTAGTTATGAGTTTATTAATTCATTTGAATAGATTAGATTTTTGGTTTAGTTATTTATCTCCCCTCCTTACTAAGTTATAAGATTAGAATTATTTTAATTAATAAATAATAATTAGAAATTAGTAACTTAGATAGTAGTTAAAGATACTCTGTTTAAATATTTTAAGAAGAATAAAAACAAAACAAAACAAAATCTGTTTTAAATTTTAAAATTCATTCAAATCTGAATAATTAAATTAATTTATCTATTTAATAGTCTTTATTTATTAAAATAAAGTTTAATATTCTCAGTTCTAAATTCTAATTTTTAAGGTCAAATTATTTAATGATGTATTAAGATTATTTAGTGTGTTTTGTGTTTTACATAAAAGTATGAGCTGATAATATAGTTTAATTATATTAAGGATACAATTTTATATTAATATATTTAAATTTTTATTCTATACTTAAAAAATTAGTAAGTATTTAAATTTTTAGCTTTTATTTTAATAATCTTTATATTGTATCGTATCCCATATATTAACATTATTTTATTAGTATTTAATGGATTATTAAATGAGTAAATAAAGTATATATTATATCTATTCTTATATGGATAATTATTCACTTTATTTATATTTTTTCGAATATGTTTAATTAGGTTAGTAAAATAACTCACAAATTTAGCAAACAAATCAAATTGGAAAATAATCAAAGACAAACAGGAAAAATAATACCTTTATTTTATTCAAGTTTAAAACAAAAATTATATTTATCTAAGTCTATGAATCAAAAATATAAAGGAACTGAACATAATCCTTCATATGTAGTAGGTAATTTTAATGGTTTCTTTAAAAATAGTTCTAATACAAAAATGAAATTTTTCAGAAGAAAATTAAAAAGTTTACAATTTTATAGTAATCAAATAAAAAATTTTCAAAAAATAAATAATTATTTAGATTTAGTAAATGTAACAAAAGAACAATTAAATACACAATCTAAAATAAATACAAATTCAAGATTAAATAGTGTAAGTCAAATTAACAATAATATGATAAATAAATATATTGATAATAATATAATTAAGAATATAAAATTTCCTTTAAATTTATTAGTTAATAATAATTCTAATAATAATATTAAAAATATTAATTATATAAGATTAATTAGTAAATATTACCCTGATTTAGCTGTAAGTAAAAATAATATTTATAAATTTAATATAAATAATACTAGATTAATAAAAAATATTTATACTTTATTACATTCAGCTTTTATATCTATGAGATGTTTAATCAGTCAACCTAGAATATCTTATATAAATGATAAAATCTTTATTCAATTATTTTTTTACCCAGATGTGAAATTATCTAAACATATGAAAGCAAAAGGGAGTCAAAATATAATTAATAACTTAATAAATAAGTTAGATTATGAAACTAAAAAAGAAATAACAAGATTATTTAAATCAACCTATTTTAATTCTAAACAAAAAATTATCAAATTATTTAATAAATTAAATTTTAATGATCAAAAAGAAGTAATAACAAATTTCACTATGCCATCAAAACAAATTAAAAAAATAATAGATATTATAATAAAAAGAAATGATTCATTAAAAATGTCAGATATTAAAGCTCAAAAAAGAATTAAAAGATTATTTAATAATGCATTTATTAATTATAATAAACCTATTCATTATTCTGAAGATAATTGTAATATCAATAAATTACAGAATAATTCTATGTTCTTAAATATTTATAATCAGAAATTAAAAATTTTAGCTCAATTATTAAGTCAAATTTTTAATAAACCTGTTCAATTAGAATTAACCAGATTACATTATCCTTTCTATGATCCTAATATTATTGTTAATTTATTATCTTATTTCTCTGAAAATTTTAAAATTAGAAGATTATTAGGTAAAATTTATAAATCAGCATTAATTACTAAACCTACTGCTAATATTCAAAGAAAAAGATTCTCAGTTATACCTGGTTATTTAACTGGATTAACTATAAAATTTGCTGGAAGATTTCCAACACAAAAAATAGTACCAAGAAAAACAGTAAAAACTGAAAAAATAGGAAGTTTAGCTAGAAAAAAAGCAGTATTAGTTGAAACAGCAAGATTTTCAAATAAAAATAGAAGAGGGTCTTTTAGTATATCTGTATCAACAGGATTGCATTTAAATAATTATTTAAAATAAAGAAATAATTAGCTTTATTAAACTCTTATAGTTTATATGGTTTATATTAATTATATTAACTCTTATTGATTATTTTTATTAGTTTTTATATTTATAATAAGTTATATTAGTTCTTTACCCCCCCCCCTTTTTCTCCTTTGCCATTACTATACGCAATTAATAGCGATTAAATACTTATATTTATAAATACTTATATTTATAAGTACGTGAATAAATGTAATATAAAAAAATAATTTTTTATACTATATATACTTACGTTTTTATTGTTTCTTGTTCATAAGGAACTCTGCCTTTAATTTAATTAATCTAATTAATAAAATTTAGGTCACAAATTCTAGGTAAAACCTACTTAAGTATTAATAAAAATTATTAATATTTAATGAATTCAGCCTTTAGTTGTAATATTTTAATATTACGAACGGTAAAACGTAGGCATAAAATTTAAAATTTATAAATGAAAAATTTGTTATTAAACATTTTAGCTTTTGGTGCTATTCTTTCTAGTTTGTTAGTTATAACTTCTACTAATCCTGTGTTAGCTGTTATATTTTTAATTTCAGTTTTCTTTAATATTGCTGGTTATTTAATTTTATTAGGTGTGCAATTTATTGGTATTTCATACATTTTATTATATGTAGGAGCTATTACTGTATTATTCTTATTTGTAATAATGATGATTAATATAAAATTAACAGATATTTTAGAAACAGGATCTCAATATACACAAAATTTCCCATTAGCATTAGCTATAGGTTCTTTATTTATTTATTTAATCTTTACTATATTACCTTTCCAAATTAATAACGTATCTATTATCTCTATGTTCTTTGATTTAACTAATATTGTTAATAGTTTATTCTTAACAGTTAATAATTCATCTTTAGTTAATGTATTAACTACATTTAACCCTTCTATTGCTGATATAACTATTACTAACTTTTTACAAATTGAAGCTATAGGGCATAACTTATATACATATGGTGCAGCTTTATTATTAATCTGTAGTATATTATTATTATTAGCGATGGTAGCTACTATCTTTATCTCAAGAAAATCTAAATTCTAATATTATAAAAATATACAATATATATTAAGAGTATCATTATAACATTTATTTAGTTACTAATCAAGAAAACATAATAATTATAGTAGAAAAATTATTAAACAAAAATAACATAAATTAAATTAAATATTTTAAATCCCCTCCAATTTTAGTTATTATAAAAATATAAAATAATAGAATATTATAAATTACTATGTTAATGTTATATATAATTATCTTTATAATATATAAACATAAAAGTATAAAGATAATATAAATTTGTTGTGTTTTTTTAATTTATAATAATTTAAAATAATTTACTAAAATTAATTAAATTATAATATATTTATATAAGGGTATTTAAGGTGTTAATGATTTTTATTAGTTTATTAATATTAATTGTGGCTATTGCCATTCCTTCTATTAGAATTAATTTGTCTCCTAATTTATTTATTAGGTTAACCGCTATTATATTTATTTATGCCGCAGGATTATCTTTCAATTCCTTATATATTCAATCAATTGAATCAGGTTTAGGTATATATAGTGGTTTATTTCATGTAACTATAACATCACAATTAATAGATATCTTTATATATATTACAGGTGCTTTAATATTAACAGCTTGGCCAATATTTAATAAACATCTATTAAAAAATAGTTACAAAAATAATTCTAATTTTAATTTAGAATCAAATAAATTAAGTTATGTAAACAATCCAGCTACTGAATATTCTTTAATTGTTATATTTAGTAGTTTAGGATCTTCATTATTATTATCATCTTCAGATTTTATTTCAATGTACTTAAGTTTAGAACTTCAATCATTTGGAGTATATGTCTTAGCAACTTTATATAGAGATTCAGAATCAGCTACTGCAGCAGGATTAAAATATTTTTTATTAGGTGGTTTATCATCTTGTGTGATACTATTAGGAATAGCTTTAATTTACTCATATTCAGGTATTACTAATTTTGAATCTTTATATAGTTTAAGTTCTGTTTTACATGCTTTTACATACCATGAACCAGTTTCATTAGGTATAACATTAGGAATTATATTTATTTTCTTAGGTTTATTATTAAAAATAGCAGCAGCACCATTACATAATTGGGCTCCTGATGTTTATGATAATAGTCCGACGATAGTTACTATATGGTTAACTATAATGCCTAAAATATCAATAATCTTCTTACTATTTGAAATAATAAATGGATTAAATTTATCAACTTCTTTATTAGTATTAGATAATTTCTTACCAGTATTTTTCTTAAATTTTGCTAAATATAAAATAGTAGAAATTAAACATTTATTATTATTAAGTGCTTTATTATCTTTAATTATAGGTACAGTTGTTGGATTATCACAAATAAGAATTAAAAGATTATTAGCTTATAGTACTATTTCTCATGTTGGATTTATTTTAATTGCTTTAGCTATAAATTCAGCAAGTTCAATAGAAGCTTTATATTTCTATGTAATTCAATATAGTTTAACAAATTTAAATGTATTCTTAATCTTATTAGCATTTGGATATGTTATTAATAAAAATAATTTAATTAATAATAACTTAATTAATTCGGACATTAATTTTATATCTCAATTAAAAGGACAGTTTTTCCATAATCCTATTTTAAGTTTAAGTTTAACTATTTGTTTATTCTCAATGGCTGGGGTACCACCTTTAATTGGTTTCTTCTCTAA
>JBBPSI010000261.1:0-32520 GCA_038093515.1 Butyriboletus loyo
AGATCCAAGCCACTTACGACCAACTTGCCAACTCGCTCGCTGACGTTCAGTTCAAGCTTGTGGTTCCCGGGAAGCCGGTGGCGACCACTCTGGCCCAGATTAAAATTTATCCTCTTTCAACGTCCCAGGGAGAAAATATTGAATTCAATATTGAGACTCAGAAAGGCGCTGTCAAGGGAACGGTGTCTTTCCAGTACGGCAATAAGGGCCCCAACGGATCACAGAGTATATTGGTGACATACAGTGTGCACTTACCTTACGCTGGAGATCTGGAAGACACTGTCAACATTGCCCCGACGTAAGTAGTATGACAGCTACCCATTGGCCCCACGCTTGAACTTGTTTTCTAGTGACCCCTCGGAAGCCTCTGACTTCACAACAGCGGAGCTGAAGGTGAATACTGTCCTATGTTAGCTGCAATGAACCTGTTTGATATGATCATGTCCCTGTTAGGCCATCCCAACTTTGGCTCCTTTGGAGTTGAAGCTGGTGGAAGAAAAGGTTCGGTCTGGACAGGTTGTGATTGGAGCTGTGGATAAAGAGATTACTCAACAACAGGCTTGTAAGTGCTATGATCCTACTGTCGTACTACAGAGCACAGGATATTGACCACTCTACAGTGCTTGTTGAGTTCAGCAATGACTTTGTCCGTGGTGAGGTTAGCATCATCCCTTTCTTTCATTGCCTCGAGGTAAGTTATATATATCATCAAGTTGACTGTGATGCTTCATATGAACCATCTTTGTAGCTGGTTGGCTCTGTAGATCCCACAACCCTTGAGATCTCAGCCGCATTGTACACCATAGAACCCATTTATGGTCCAGTTCGCCTTGCTGTGATTGAAGGCTCTTTACTTGGGAATGGCGTCTCAGTCGATGTCGATGTTGTTGTTGCAAAGGGCAAAGCAACATTCACCGCCTTGAAGAATTTAAGCGGAAAACATGAGCTTTATGCCACTACATCCCTCGACATCAAGTTGAATGGCAGAGTTGTGAGCGAGAGAGTTCGCATCCACACCTTCCCGTAAGCTCGCACTTCACGAAATGTGTAGAAGGCTGATTGTGATTGCAATCTTTTCAAGTATCTGACGGAATCGTACAAATAGGGTTTGAAAAAAGACGGAAAAAAAAGTTTGTTGGCGTGTACGATATATGACATGGATGTAGCGTGACAATCATGAATAGCAAGTTTCTTGTGTCCAACAGTTTATTGGTTCGAACTGAACTCCTCAAACCTTGTTGAATTCGCCACATTTGTGGTGGACTCTGCATCAACGACCACCGCACAGTGCGAATTCGCTGGCACGCAATAACGGATGCTGATCAAGCGATGCATTCCATTTTGCACGCACACATCCATATGTACGGGCCTCAAAACGATGTTCTATGGAACGGTAGGTCTGTTCCAATTTTCTCCTTCCACTTGTTCATAAGATCAGAAGGTGTTTTCTGATCTCGAAAGTCTCGTTTGGGGAGACTACCTTTCTCGATCCCAATCCCATCCCCATCTCTGTGTTTCTGCGAACCTGACAACTCTGTCAGCTTGCGCTGCAAGATCGAGAATAGACGTTGAGGGAGGGAGCGGAGGCTCGGGGGAAGGTCGTTTGGGCGAAAAGATGAGGCGCTCGTCCTCGAGGCCAGCGGCAAAGGTGGCCTTCTGACCGTGGCAGTACTAGCGGCCCGCTGGGATTTTCAGGCAAGTCTCCCGTTTTAGCTCTCTATCCCCTTCAATCATTCATACGCGCAACACCACCGTCAGCTAATGCCAGGTCTCTACCAAGCCTACGAACGGGGCCAGATGCACTTTCAAGTCGGGAACAAAAGCAACCTCGCCCAAGCGCACCTACTCGCAGCCGACAAACTTGTCGGTCCGACTTCTCCAGACAGCGCGTCGACAGACTCCATCTCTAACAGGCGCCACCCTCGTCGACCCGGCGCTGCGTACTTCCCTCTACAAAGCACTCCCAGCCGTCTCGGCCTCGACCCCACCTGCAAGGCACGTCCGCTTGGTCCATATGTCACTCTTCCCCTGAACGCCACCGCCATCGAAGCCGCCTTGAACGCACCTCACGACCCCTCCAAACCCACGCACGTCATCGTCATCGTCCAAGACTGATTCGACCAACCCTCAGACAACGCGCTCGACGTCTCCAAGTCGCTGGTCAAGTCTTTTTCATCACAAACGGCGAACCAATCTATATCTGGGGCTTTCCGCATCTCATCTGGTTGGTGCCGACGGAGCAACGGCGGAAGGACGCGTCGAGACTTAAAGCCAGACCATTTGTGAGTGGACGGCTTGGATTCGTGATGGCACCTTTTTGTTGCACTTAGATGGTGCACGACGTTTCCGCCGTGGAAACCGCTGGACGATAACAGTATCGAGGGTGACTTTGCACGTGTCACCGCGTTCACTCTCGAGAGGGACTCTTGTACGTTATTGATCGTCTCTCTGCAGGAAATAGACACGACTGCTACCAAAGAGGCCCAGATGCGTGTGATGGGCGATATCGCTCCAACCATGTGTATATCTGAGCGAGCGATCCCTCGCAGTGTTCTGCCGGTCAGTGGACGCAAGTCAGAGTCACTGACCGCAAATCGTGGGAAATTCGTCAAAGTTCGCCAGCGTTCACCTGATCAGCGGTTCCATGGTCCTTCGGTACTAGCCTGGCACATACTATAACATGAGCAATCTTATCAATGCCCCCAACCCAGACTCGCCTCATTGCAATGCCTCGTACAAGCCTCACGTGAAACATTTATGAGCGAAGGACATCCTTGTGTCCATACCAATCCACCTGGCCTTCCTGGCCAATTAGCTTTGATTATATAATTTCCAGCTTTGACTTCTGACACTGCACGCGTTCAGTTCATCTGCGTCTATGGGAAAGTTCATCGATGTACGTTCGCTAACTCTTGTGAACGTTCACTGACCGGCAGAACACTGGTGTGTGAGAGAGAAAATCTGCGAGTTACAGGGGGCTGATCTGGATCAATGGATAACAACATCTCGACGATGCGAAAAATATATGACACAAACAAACGCCCAAAGATGAGCACTCATTATAATGAATGTTGACAGGCACATCGCGAAACTAGAAATCAAGTTCAGCGCACTACGCTGGAGTGGCGGATACTTTCCACGAGCACGTAACAGGTATGGTCTTCTTCATGTCGGAGGACAGAGCTATCAGATGAGTTCTGCGTTTTAAGGCTGGTTCTTCTCGACCCATTCTCAGGGCTTCCGTCCGAGGAATATCCGTTGAGGGGCGGACCGGTGCCCAAATGCTGGGAAGAGTGATTACGGGGCGGTTCCATGGTAAGGGCAGTAGCGTCTCAGTCAGACATAGTTCGCCACGAGACGTTCGAAACTGCCAGGGGAGTGTGACCGTACGAGCTTTGACGATCACGAGACGAACCAAGATCGTCGAGGGACTGCTCAGCCCGAGGCGAAGGACTGGCTTCTGGGTGGCTACTCGCGCAGTGTTCTACTCGGGACCGTGCGTGTGAATGGGTGCTATCCCTTGCGGGGTCATCGAGTGCTTCTGAGTGGCGAGCAGAAGTCGGAAGGGAGTCAGAACATTGCCCAAGGAGGGTGCTTCGTTAGCCCATGCCAGATGAAAATTGATGGTACGTACTTGGCGATATTGGACTACCATCTTCGTTATCGTCATCCAAAGGCGCTCGATTTAAACCTGCGACAGTAACTTCGACCGCAGTATCGCCCCATACGATGGCGGCGTCCAATATCCACATCATGATAGAGGCACTAGCAAGACCACCGACGAAAAATACGCCAGTGACAGCCCCCGTGTCGGCAAAAAGTCTGCGACGTGGTTCAGTACTTGTTATGTGAGAAGCAGATATAAAGCCTTACGAGGGTCTCTCGGTGGTACTATTGTTCAGAGCAAGTGTCGGATTGACGACAGCTTGAGTTACCGTAGTGACTACTCCACTGCTTCCTGTCGTGGTGATCACCTCGGTGACTACAGGAGGTATGTTCGTCACTACTTGTCCTTGGCTATTTGTACTTGCAATGAAGATCGTGGTCCTTTTTAGCACTCTCATTCTATGAATAGCGTTGAGCTACCTTGAAACCCAGGTAGCTGAACCAAACTCGTACAGGGGTATGACAGTTCTCACCGAAGAACCTTGAGATGGCGATTCGGAAGGTAAGGAGAGGATGCAATGCTGGATGACGTATTGGACGTGGAAGGGGTAGACATTGTTGCAGTCGAATAAGTGGTCGTGCTGAGCAGGGAGGACGATGTCAGCGCTGACGATTGGGTGGTCAGTCGGTGACGTGGTCACCGAAGTGAGTAAGGAGATAGTATTCACGCCGAAAGAAAATGAAAAAGTGTAGCTTGGAGGTACAGATGATGATGAGGGCACAGAGGATGCGAAAGAAATGGGAGTGCCAACAGCCGGGGTTGAGGACACACAAGTCGCGGTATAGAGTGACGTGTGTAACGAGAGAAACGTGAGATGCAAGTAAAATCCGGGTTGCACGAAACCAGAAAACAGCCCGAGCAGACGGACAAACAGCTAGTAAAAGCAAAACGAAAACGAAAACAAGTCTCACAAGAGGCTCTCAGAGGGTGCGAGAGTTGGACGTGGACAAGTTGGTAATAGGTTCAGACCAGAATCCTGGAACACCAATAAACGAAAGGCGCTGAACTCGGGTTGGGGTGTCTAGCAGGGTGAGCCGAGTCAGCACACCCGAAATTATGATGAAGACAAGAGAGAGAGGAAAGGCTCACCAGGATGTTCTGTGGAGTGAATGAGGCTAGACAATTCTGGTGCCTCGATTACTGGGCACAAATGACGTGGGGGGCGGCGGCGGGGTGCCAGGTTCAAGTTGCAATCCGAATAATGAATAAGGCAAACACTGCCCTTGATCGATTAGCCATACCCCTTCCTTGTAGTGAGCACCAGAGATGTAGGCATGCGTTGGCAGTGGTGTAGGATTTTTTGACTGGGAGGTGAGTCGGTTTCGATTGTCAATACTTCATGGTGAATAGACGCGAGGGAATTGAACATTGTCAGACCGCCACGAGGACGGCATACCTGCTTCGTGCCAATGACACCCAGATAAACTCAAAAAAAAACAATGGCTCAAAAGACCTGAGAACGAAGACGTCGATCCTGCGAATGCTCGTCTGCACCGCCTTAACGAACCCCACGTACATTGTCCATCGAAATCTTTACGAACCCTGTCACCCGCTCAAAAGCGAAATCGGTGACTGCGCGTATGGATTCCAGCCATGGCGTGGGATTGTAAATGCGAGAACGAGGATCTCTCAGCCAACATACGTCTGGGATGGTGCGAGACCACGTCATTGAGACAATACCGATATGGCGTAGATTAAGCGAAAGAAATCGAGGAATCGAATCTCACTCACTTGAATGATACACTATCGAGACCACGCGCAAGCTGAGCGTACGGTAGGTTTATGCTCGGAAGTAGATTTGGCGTCTACGGGACATGATTTCGGTGAGTTTATACATGAAGAAATCCGCGACGCACCTCGGAGGGCATTGCTTCATTGTTCGGTCTCATCTGAGATGTAGCCTGCCGTACGGCGAACATGAGGAATGCGATGCGGAGGGAATGCACGAGTGGACGTCAATGTGTTAGATGCTGCCGAAACAATTCTGCGCCGAAGCTTTGATGTAGTACGACGCTTTATTGGTGGAGGCGTCGATGGCAGCGCCAGCTCTACGCAACGGATCACGTCACATTCGGATGGCCAACAAATCTTCGCGCGGATGAGCTTGGATGAGCTTGTTTCGGCGGCGAGCAAGAAGGGGTTGGGTTACAGAACTAGATCAAAATAGATATGCCACGATCGCCTGAGCGCAATGCGAATGTCCAGTCGCATCAACTTACCACGAGATACGCAGCTTAAGTTGTCTGGCAGTGGTTAAGTAACAACGACCTGGACGAATTGAACACACGCTCGATGAGTCACTCCGGAATGGCCATGTACTCAGAGAAACACCACTGCACCGAAAGGCAAAGAAGATGCTAGGACTGAATTGCCAACAGTATATCAATAGTGAAGGAGATGCCGAAACAAGCTCATCTGCGCGAAGATTGCGTGAAGATTTATCGTAGATTTTGAAGACGAACATAACATATTGAGGTACAACCAAACATTCAATCAACTGAAGCTGCGAATATCACAGTTCACCAATTCATCTCACAGCCTAGTTTCGCCAACGTCCATTACCGGTCATGCATCGTCTGGACAAGGTGATCTGGACAAGGGCAAGGGTAAGGGTAAGAAGGGGACCTGGCGAGAGCCGCAAAGAAAGGCAAGATATCAATTTCATCAACGCCCTGCGCTTACCCGACCAGATTGACCAACCCCACACCGCTCAGCGCGCATGAAGATTGCGACGCCGAAAAATGCTGTCGGCGGGTCCTCGAGCTCGTTGCATACATTTGCTGTCAACCGCACGCCGTTAGAGTTTTGTCACATCGATGCTGCGTAGCAGCTACCGGCGTTGCAACGTTCCGGTCCATGTGTACGTTTCCGGCGAGGGCAGGATGCGGGCCACTAATTTGTTTCACCCTGACGATACCACATTGGAGCCGTGCTGCCCAATATTTGCCATGGTCGTAGCGCTAGTTGTTCTCAGGCCGCAATAGCGGTACTTCTTCCAACACATAATGTACTCGTCTTGCTTGGAGGCAGGGAGAATGGACCTGACGCACGTGAATGACGTCCGTCAGAAGCCCAACTGGCAGAGTTTGGAGATGCAGCCGAGCACCGTGCTAATGGCAAGTGATCAGAACACATGTACGGCGGGCAACACGCAAGTATTCCACACGAATTACCAAAGCGAATGAAGTCCCAGATCCGAGGTGGCCGATAGATTTAGCCTGGCGTGACTCCAAGTTGAGAATCCGCATTGAATATGCCGCTATTGCCACTGGTGCGCGAACCACTTTTCGTTACATCTGCCCTGCAGGGACCACTGCTTCGTCGTGGAGTCCAATTTGGAGCCACTTTCAATGGGGTATTCCCACTGGACGGGGGCTCTGTGCTGAGACAAAGCCGCAGCGCCGCAAGTAAGTTTTCCGACACTTGAAGTGAACTTACGCAATCGACGCCGGTGGGACTCTGCTAGCCTTGAATGTTAGCTCCGAGACTCTGTCTACATCCACAAACTAACGCTCCCACCAATGGCTGACGATGGAGGTACTAGTGAGACACAGATACGTTCTCTGTTGGAATTCAACCTCAGTCTCACTGTATAACGACACTTTCACCCCATTCTAAGACACCAGAACACGATCTTACGAACACCGCCTCGATCTATCTCGTCAAGTCGGAACGCTCGATGGTCCTCAGAAAGCTATAAATGCCACCGACTAGCAAGGTATGCATTCACCATCACACTGTCGCACTCTCCCAAGTTCCTCCCCTCCTAGTAATCAAGATTAGCATCAATGGCCGACGTCGCAGTCGGGAAAGGTGGGAACCTTGAATCGCTATGACCTAGTGTCGCTTGCTAATGGGTCAACTATTCTGTAGCCGCGGCAGACTTCATTGAGACGTACAAATGGCCTCGCACCGGCGAACCCACTGATCAGAAATCCCTCCTGATTGCCACTCAAACCAATCTCGCTGGCGATATATTCACATTTCACTCTGGCTTCAATGTATTCGAGGTGACGCTACTGCTCTCTTCTGCGACAATGTGCTAAGATCATACCGATGCCATAGATCAAAGCCACCCACCACAAAAACTCCAGCACGCTCGCTGGCGTTCAGTTCAAGGTCGTGGTTCCCGGGAAGCCAGAAGCAGCCACTGTGGTTAAGATTGTTTCTTACCCTCTTTCAACGTCCCGGGGACAAAATGTGGAATTCGATATCAAGACTGAGAAAGGCCCTGTCAAGGGAACGGTGTCTTTCCAGTACGGAAATAAGGGCTCCAACGGATCACAGAATATATCGGTGGCATACACTGCGAACTTGCCTTACACCGGAGAACTGGGCGACACTGTCAACATTGCCCCGACGTAAGTATGACAGCTACCCATTGGATACATTCTTAAACTGTTATTCTAGTGAGCTCACGGAAGCCTCTGGCTTCACAACAGCAGAGCTGAAGGTGAATACTGTCCTATGTTAGCTGCAACGAACCTGTTTGATGTGATCATGTCCCCGTTAGGACATCCCGACATTCAGTCCTTCGGAGTTGAAGCTGGTGGAAGAAAAGGTCCAGTCTACCAGTGGACAGCTTGTGATTGCAGCTAGGGATAAAGAGATTGATGATCAACAGACTCGTAAGTGCTATCCTACTGCCGTACCACAGTGCACGGGATATTGACCTCTCTTTAGTGCTTGTTGAATTCATCGATGACTTTGTCCGTAGTGAGGATAGTGTTGTCATCGAGACATACTATGGCCCACCCAAAGAAGGTGCTACCAGCTTGGCTGCCTCTTCCAAGGGCTGGGAGGGTACCATCTCTTTCTTTGGTATCCTCGAGGTACGTTATATATATCATCAAGTTGATTGGTATATTTCATGCGAACCATCTTTGCAGTTGGTTGGCTCTGTAAATCCCAGCACACTTACAGTTTCAGCTGTGTTATATGCCAGGGTACCCATTTACGGTCGAGCTCGCCTCACTGGGATTGAAGGCTCTTTGCTCGAGAAGGGCATCTCGGTCGATATCAATGTTATTCTTGCAAAGGGCAAAGCGACATTCACCGCCTCACGAGGCTCAAGCGGAAAATATGAGCTTTACGTCACTGCATACCTCGACGTCAAGTTGTATGGCAGAGTTGGCAATGCGGACGATAGAGTTCGCATCCTCACCTTGCCGTAGGCTCATGCTTTATGGAATACGTGTAGAAGGCTGATCATGATCGCAACAGGTTCTGAGGAATTGCAATCTCTTCAAGTATGGTACGGATAGGGTTTCAACAACAAAAAAGAAAGAAAAAAAGGTTTGTTGGCGTGTACGATATATGACATGGATGTAGCAGAGCCGTAGTGATAGTCATGATTCAATAGCAAGCTTCTTGAAATTGTGTCCAACAATTTATTGGCCCGAGACGAACTCAGCTCGGAGTCGTCAAACCTTGTTGAATTCGCGTGGCGGGTGACTCTGCCTTCACTGGCAACAAGTTGGGACAACTGGGACACGCAATAGCGGATTCTGATCAAGCGATGCATACCGTCCAATATTTGCACGCACACATTCATATGTACGGGCCTCACAGCGATGTTCTGTGGAACAGGTAGGTTTGTTCCAACCACCTGTTCAGAACGTGTGTCTTCTGATCTCGAAAGTCTCGTTTGGGGAGACGCTTGTCCTCGAGGCCAACGGCAAAGGTGGGCTTCTGACCGTCGCACTACTACTAGCGACCCGCTGGGATTTTCGGGCAAGTCTCCCGTTTTACCTTTCTATCCCCTTCAAGCACTCGTACGCGCAACACATCGTCAGCTGATGCCAGGTCTCTACCAAGCCTACGAATGTGGCCAGACGCACTTCCAAGTCGGGAACAACAACAACCTCGCCCAAGCGCACTTACTCGCAGCCGACAAACTCGTCGATCCAATTTTGATGCGAAACGATGCGAGTCCACGTCGATATAGGTGAATGGGGGTGGTCCCATCATGTGTCGAGGCTTGTTCTGCCTGTTCGATCACCCATTTTCGGACGGCTTCCTTCACGAGTCTAGCCATTTGCATTGTCTGTGATGCCAACCAGTTTGTCGAACCCGAGGAGGTGGCCGTCTTTCGTGGGTATCAACGCCTGGGCGGAAGCAGAACTTGAGGACATGCTCGAAATTGTGTTGCTCGACGTTCTCGATCCACGACGCGTTTTTTGTACCGCTCACGTCATCGGTACTCTCGGACATTTCATCGACGAGCAAGCTTTTTCTTTTCGACGCGAACGTTGGCGGTGGAGTCCATGCAAACCTTGAACAGAAATGCGACCATTCCACGACTCGCGTTGATCATCGCTGGGTGTAGCCATTCCATGCCCGGACGTTGCGCGTCTCGCTACCTTTCAGAGTAGACCCCATCCCCGACGAAGTTCTACATCCGCCCCCACCGCCCTTGTCTGCAGATTATAACAACGTCCCTCTGCACTTGCACCTGCTCCGGTTCACAAACCACCACCCAAGCAGAGGAGCAAGACATTGCCCCCAAAGGCAAAAGAAACCGTCTCCCATGACGCTGAAGAAAGCCAAGTCGGCACAGGTCATCATCCGAGACTCTGAACGTCAGAAAACTGTACGCAAAACCAAGCGGTGATTCCCCACGTGTGGGCACAAGCTACCACAGGAACAACCTTTCGGTCAGAGTGGTCGTATCCCAGATAACTGGTACGCTGACGAGGGGAAAGGATGGGGTGTCCGCTCCGCTGTTGGCCATCCGAATGTGACGTGATCTGTTGCGTAGAGCTGGCGCTGCCATCGACGCCTCCACCAATAAAGCGTCGTACATCAAAGCTTCGGCGCAGAATTGTTTCGGCAGCATCTAACCCATTGACGTCCACTCGTGCATTCCCTTCGCATCACATTCCTCATGTGTGCCGTACGGCAGGCTACATCTCAGATGAGACCGAACAATGAAGCAATGTCCTCCGAGGTGCGTCGGGGATTTCTTCATGTATAAGCTCACCGAAATCATGTCCTGTAGACGCCGAATCTACTTCCGAGCATAAACCTACCGTACGCTCAGCTTGCGCGTGGTCTCGATAGTGTATCATTCAAGTGAGATTCGATTCGATTCCTCGATTTCTTTCGCTTAATCTACGCCATATCGGTATTGTCTCAATGACGTGGTCTCGCACCATCCCAGACGTATGTTGGCTGAGAGATCCTCGTTCTCACATTTACAATCCCACGCCATGGCTGGAATCCATACGCGCAGTCACCGATTTCTCTTTTGAGTGGGTGACAGGGTTCGTAAGGAGCTCGATGGACAATGTACGTGGGGTTCGTTAAGGCGGTGCAGACGAGCATTCGCAGGATCGACGTCTTCGTTCTCAGGTCTTTTGAGCCATTGTTTTTTTTTTGAGTTTATCTGGGTGTCATTGGCACGAAGCAGGTATGCCGTCCTCGTGGCGGTCTGACAATGTTCAATTCCCTCGCGTCTATTCACCATGAAGTATTGACAATCGAAACTGACTCACCTCCCAGTCAAAAAATCCTACACCACTGCCAACGCATGCCTACATCTCTGGTGCTCACTACAAGGAAGGGGTGTGGCTAATCGATCAAGGGCAGAGTTTGCCTTACTCATTATTCGGATTGAAACTTGAACCTGGCACCCCGCCGCCGCCTCCCACGTCATTTTTTCCCAGTAGTCGAGGCATCAGAATTGCCTAGCCTCATTCACTCCACAGAACATCCTGATGAGCCTTTCCTCTCTCTCTCTTGTCTTCATCATAATTTCGGGCGTGCTGGCTCGGCTCACCCTGCTAGACACCCCAACCCGAGTTCAGCGCCTCTCGTTTATTGGTGTTCCGGGATTCTGGTCTCAACCTATTATTAACTTGTCCATGTCCAACTCTCGCATCCTCTGAGAGCCTCTTGCGAAACTTGTTTTGTTTTGCTTTTATTAGCTGTTTATCCCTCCTACTCAGGCTGTTCTCCGGTTTCGTGCAACCCGGATTTTACTTGCATCTCACGTTTCTCTCGTTACACGCGTCACTCTGGTGATTTCCTGAGCGCTATTGAGCTCACACGTTCGTATTATACCGGGTGAGCGCCGGGTGAGCGCCGGGTGAGCGCAACGGACTACCGGATGCTGCTGAAGATCAAAAAGCAGTTCTCGGACAAAAGTTGCACGAATTGATGGTGGCATCCGCCAGTTACGCGTTCTCCGAAGATAGGATGACGGATGGTACCCATTCTAGCCCGGATGGTAGGGGTGTCGATCGCATGTCTCTCTTCGAAGGCCTGGTCAGATGTTGTGCGTGCTCCTGCATTACCCTCGATAGCTACGATTTCCTATTCTAAGATCTGTTCCAGCATTTTGAAGTTACTGGAATAACTCGAATGTACTTGGAGCAGCTGGCGCTGTCGATTTCGTGCCTCCGCGCATAACCCAGCGACTTGTGGCACTCCATGATGACCCTGGCCAGCCCGTTCTAGCCGAACGAGTGATTTGGCATATAGACCCTTCGTGTTTGGACATCAACCAAGCCATTCGTCTCTGTCAGATACATCGACTTTGGGATGCGCTGATCTATGTGTATACACGTGCCCTACAAGACCGTGTCTCCCCGATAGTAGAGCTAATCACTCTTATTCGCCAACTTCCTCCTCTTTCCTGGAGATCCATCGGTTACCGGTTACCAATGGAGCAGGTGCGCAACGCACGACTTCGTCACGCATACAAGATTTTCCCCTACCTAATTACAGTAACGTGCTCAGTGGTCAGACGTATCCAAGTAGCGAACCTTTACAGCCTGACGAAGCTGAGCACGCGAAGTATGATGTGTACAGCTTCATATTCAGCGGAACGTCTGCTGTCTGGCCCTCTAAATGTGGACATCTAATCCTCACAGGAAATGGAGCAGAGCCCACGTACCCTTATGCCCGATTGTTACTCCGTTTCGACGCGAAGTCGTTCCTTCACTCTTTGGACATCGCCTTCGACGACTCGTTCCTTACAGACTCTCATGACATTAGTAGGGTATCCATCGTCAAGATCTACCGCTTTCCGCTACCATCTTCATCAACATCTTCATTGCGCGAAATATTCAGAAGTATCCGCAATATATCCATGTCGAAGATATCGATCTTCACATCCTCTGTGACCTCCCCATATTCCTCGCCACTTCCCTCGACCCTGAAACTCGAGAGGATCGCCAACTCGCTGCTGATCTTGACCTTGACCTCGCCCTCACTTGCTATCACTCTCACGGTCGTACTGGTACATGTGTCCTGAAAGTGTTGCACTTGAGCGGTTACTCGATATGGTAAGTTGTGGCTTGTCCAGCGAATGTCCAAGTGCACGCGGTCTGATGCGGCTCCAGTGCCTTCGTGCTCGTGTATTGCGCTTCTGTATCGCTCCAGCATCATCTATATTCCATATCCAGTGCATCCGATTGATCCGATTCACCCGATATGGCTCTAACTCGGCCGTTCGACGTGGTGCATGTACTCCCTCGTACGTGTTTGACTGATCTTTCTAGGTCGTGTTCGGCTGCTCAGTAGGTCGCGTAGGATGATTCTTGGACGATTTGAATGGCTCAGGTACGTTCCTGGACCTGCGCGTGAATCGCTACGGCTAACTTGCCCCATTTACAACTAGCGGTCTTGATTCGAGTCGCGGCACGTGTCACTCATGTCACCCTCCATCCAGCCTTCTATCCCGTTGCTGTTGTTATCACCATGGTGCTTCCAACCACCCTTGATGTCTCACAACTCGACTCGCTCGCTCTTATTGCCTGGTGGCCCGCCAGCTCGACTTGGCATATTCATCTCGTCGACGCGCGTGTCCGTATCGCGTGATAGATCGATGCTCGACAACAATCCTTTCGGGAACGAGGCATAACAGTCCGAAAGTGAAAGTACTTGTTGCCAAACTTGAATGAATTAGCAGTGGAGGCAGCGGCAGAGGATGAGTGCAAGTGCATGTGTATGTGTGTCGCCCGCTCGTGCCAAGTGGGTGGGTGAACGGGAGAGGGCGAGCGAGTGCCCTGGAGCACACGGAGAGGAGGGTAACGGACGCAGCGCGTTTTGAGGCGGGGAGGCGAGGATAGCCGAAGCACGGGTCAATGTCTACCCCAATGGAATGGAGGAAAAAAGAAAAGGAGAGAGAACCACTGATACATGGCTGCATAGATACCCAGACGATGACTCAAAGAAGCACAGAAGTGGTGCTCTCAGAGAAAGATTCGGGATTCTCTGGAAGTGGCAGATGGGTCGCATGCGAGGTGATCAAGAGGTCAGGGGGGGGGGCTGAATGATAATGTGGCCCATTGGAGAGGTGCTCAAGAGGTCAAGGGGGGCGAATTTTTGAGTTCCAAACGAGGCCCATACAAATGATCGCAAGGTGCAAATATTATTTATGGTGTTGAGGCTCATGTGAACCAGCTTTGAAGAGACCTACTACCGCCTATGAAGGAGACCGGTCTCTGAGACTGGCATTGCTCCCAATTGAAGGTGTTGCCTGAGCTTGGCCAGATGCACTTTCAAGTCGGGAACAACAACAAAATTGCCCAAGCGCACCTAGTTTCAGAATTGGTAAAGTCTGAGCAGGCGCACCGAGGGCAATGAAGGATGCAAGGGTAAACCTATCAGTGGAAAGACTCACTGATAATACAAGAGTGAGAGTATTGCAAACAGAGTATAAGGAGCAAGGCTCAACTTAGAGATATCGCAGTAGTGATGATAGAACTGAAAGATCTAGAGAAAAGCGACAAGCCATAAGGGCTGTCTTATATACAGAACATGAGTGTTTGTACTTGTGTTCTGTATAGTACCTATATAAGGTATAGTATGAAATACATGACGATATGGTAGAGATAAGAGATAAGACTAAGCATATCGTCCAATAGCATAATAAGAGCTATTTGTAATGTGATAAGCGTGACTAGGTCTAGACAATGATGTCATATAGACCAGTCTAGAAACATAGTGGCTGTAAGTGAAATACAGAAATAGAACACTACCGTTTCAACACGATGAGCATCATGCATCCAGAGATGTATGATCTAGCGCAGGAAGCAATGATTTGACTTTGGAAGATCACATCGCTGGACAACCTCTCGGACATGCAGGACGTCCTTCAACTTTGGTTCTCCATTTTCAACAGCCTCTCAGCGATGGTGAACAGGTCCAGCCACTACCATCTGGACAAGAATGGGCTCCCACAATCATTCAACCAACTCCTCAGCATCAGAAATTACAGTGGCCTCAACATGATCTTCCCAAGGCAGTGCATATGGCTATGTTATTCCCCAGGAAGCATACTCACATTTTCTGGGAGGCTTATTGTTCATGGGGCAGCAGAGGTAGTGGAAGATCGGGCATGCATCACTTGGTATATGCAGGACAAGGTCCACCACACTCTAGAGGTCCTGCGGTGTAATTATGCTGAGGTATGCAAGATAGGAGTTTAGGAATTCAATCAGGACAAGCTGTGTAGTATGGAATGGCATGTGTGTAAATGTAAATGTGATTGTATTCATTGCACCCCCATGGAAGGTGGCACAGAATGGAGGCAGGCAAAATACCTTCAACAACAATAGGGATATGGCAGTGCATGTGGCCGAAGCATAGCCACAGGAAGTAATGAAGGTGGGGCAGTGTGAATGGCAAGGTGGGAGTGATCAGAGGTTATGTGGAGTGCTTCCACCTGGCTGAGCAACAGGGTGGGTTGTGGAAGAAAGCGTGGTCTCATGCACCTCGTTGGGCAGGAGCTGTGTGGTAATTCCAACCAACCCCCACTGGGCACATCATGCCTGGAGCCCAGCGGCAGCAAGCATCAAAGGTAGGTCAGTGTGAATGGCAAGGCAGGGAAGATCAGAGGTTGTGCAGAGCATTTCTGCTTGGCTGAACAACAGGACAGGCCACTGAGACAATGCAATTAGATTGGTAAAAATGTGATGAATTCAGGGCCACTTGCAGCCCAATGTAGTGGGGAAGGCTAGGGGCCATTCATAAAGCATGCTCCAGGGAACATCATGTGCATTCACATTACCCTCATCCAAGAATCCACCCATGTGTACATGATGCATTTACAGAATTACTCTACTGTGGCTCAGGCCATGGCTCTTCATACCCTAGCAGTGCATGGAGCTGTGCTCTGCAGCCCCAGTAGTGTCGCATCTGGGAGTCCAGGGATTCTATCCTCACAAGGCCCTCTTCCAGCGCCTTCATGCACTCCTCCTCATGTTGATCCAGTGCCCGATTTTGCAGCTCTACCAATGGAGAGTTGTTTGGACCCCACAGATACTATCTGAATGTCAGCGATGCTAATGGCCATATTGCAAGAATGGAATACCTGGAAGTACTCATCCGAGGCATGGAGAATCTGGGAGATTGAGCCTGACCAAATATCCAAGTCATCTGGCATTCCAATGGCCCACCAGTCCTGTGCAAACTCTTGCCAGCGATCCGTGCTCCACTCAGGAAGTAAGGTCGGAATGTTCTCTATCATTTTGTATAGGTCGGGCTGCATGTGGATGATTGCAGCTTGCAGGTCATGGTTGATGCAATGCTCGTAAGTGCTTTGACAAGCAGGATTAGGCACAGGCACTGTGTATCTTGTCATGTATATATTTTGCAAACAGAATAAAAGGGCCTTTATCAGGAGATAGATCAGTATGCTAACATGCAGTGTGGCTGAGGGGCTCACAAATTCCTGGGACATGCAATGGTCCCATCCTTCAGGCCAGTCATGTCTCTCTAGGCGGGCTAAATGACAGGCAGCTGCCTCGATGTGGCAGCCAAGGTAATACATTGCTCAATGCAGAACACTTTGTGGGACATTGGGCATGCTGACATTGGAGGAAAGGATGGATGCAGACATAGTAGCGGGAGCTGGAAAGGAAGGGCAGTTGATGCACTGCCATCTGACAGAGTCACCCTTATAGGGAATTGGTGGGTGTATTATTCCTCAATTGTCTCTGCCCATTTGGGACTGTAGCCGTATTCCCACTGTTCTACAGGATGTGTAATCTGTATTGTTTGACTCATTTGGTGGAATTGGAAAGTAAATCAAATATATGATTCTGCAGATCCTAAGAGACTCCCAGGTGTCCTGACATTGGTCCCACAGCCTGCAGTATGTGGCAGCCTGTTGGGCAGCATAGCAGGCATGTCCATGCGTTCCAATGAACCTGCTTTCTGATGATAGCCGCTTTCATAGTTGGGCCTTCATGTCAAAGAACTTTGAGGTCCATTGAAACTCTGAAACAATAAGCTCAACCTCCTCACTCCAACAATCACATGCGGTCTTTGTGTGCAACCAATTTATGCGATAAACTGAGGAATACTGATAAGCATTGAATAGGAAGGTTGGAGCGGGAGAAGTACATTCAGACATCCAGTTGTTCTCCTCAGCATCCCGTGGGATATCTAAAAGCCAAAGCCAGGCCAGGCCTTCCTTGTGATGTCCACTTCCATTTGGATTGCAAACTGCAGTAGTTATCTTGAGATCAGCCTCCTGGAGTCACTGATATCTTTGAAGGGTTGCCTCATCTGCACTGAGGGATACCATGGCCTTGTGACATTTCCTGTAAATGGCGGCATGTTTTGTGAGCGCAGCATCAACTGTGGTCACCTTTCCCCATGCACGGGTGTTAGTGGCCTGGCTTTTCACATGGCAGACCTCTGTTCTGAACAGAACTGCCTTGTCCACCAATGCCATTCAAATGGAGTGGAGAGCATCGTTCGCCTGCCCAATGTGCAGCTGCAACTCCTGGTCTGCCAGGTCTTGGAGCCTGAGATCACTGCATGCATCATGCCCAAATTTAGAGGGAAGTAGAAGGGCTGAGCACCCAAGCAATGGAAGATGGATTCAATTGGGGGATTTGTCCTCAGCATCATCCACATCACTATGTGGTCTGCCCATATCTGAGGATGTATTGTTTGAAATGCTATCCCCAAGATAGGCAGATGCATCTGAGAGGAAGTGGGATATGTTGGCAGACAGGTGATCCACTTGACGGGCAATGGCTAGCTGCTGCACCTCTGTTGTGTGGACCCCATAAGCCCTGCTGTCCTTGGTGAGGATGATGGATGATTCCTCAATCTGTATCCTGTGCGCAAGCCAGGTTACTGCACTGAGTGGGGTGGCTGACATATTCTCCTGGTTAGCCAGAATGTCCAATTCAACAGTGCACGCAGTCGGGGCTAGTGGATGCTTTAGTATTCGCAAATTGGAGTGTGGACACAAGCAGGCAGACCAACCTTTGTTCATTTTTATTTGGAATATATCCATTGTGGTGGGATGAGTGATGTGGGTATTTAATGCCTGCTGATATTGCTCCTGCCATATTGAGCACTCTGTGTTGTTAACAGCATTGCCCAGATCATCGAACATTTTCCATGCAGCAATGGAGGACTTTCAAGCAACCATGATCTTACCTCCAAGACCCTTGCCTAGCAGAGAGCAAGGTAAGCCTTGTTTGGCAGAGGGTGAATTGTTCTTTGGCAGGTGGTGCTTACTCATTCATATCATCTTAATAAAGTTGGAGTCATTCATCTGAAAGTCAATGATCTCTTGCCAATGTGGGGATGACATTGTGCAGGCTGATACCAGAGCTACATTAAGGATGGACCAGAGAGTTTCGATGATCTCCCTATCAATCCATCCTGCACTCTCAATGAAGAGAGGGGCATATCACAGGAAGCACTGGGGGTGGTGACCATGGACATGCCATATGCCGATTCCAGGAATTATTTCCATGCCAGCGGGAATATTGATGAATTCATTGCTGCTGACCCTCTGTCGGAGCTTCTTCATGTATGCACAATTTATGTCATAGAAGCTGATCACATGGCAGGCTCCTTGCAAGTTGTACTGAAGGGCGTTGGCCAATGTATAATCCATATTCACTTGCCTGTGATACATGTGAGAAGGCGCAGAAGGCAATTTATCATAGATCACTTTCCTCTCTCTCTTTTGGAAATCAACCGTGGAATGTGGCATAAAACAGCCATGCCATGCACAGGCAGCAGCCCCAATTCCAGTTGATTCAAGGTTTCCATGGTTGGCATTAGATTGATTGATTGCCTGATGGTTATTACAAGTGAACCGCTATTTGCATTTTCAGTGGATATATGAGCAATGGATGCAACCAAATTTGCAATGCACATACCTCTAATGGGCAGTTTGTCACCCGCAGATAATTCTGATATGGATATGGGGTGTGGGTAACCATAACACAGCACCCATCCATGAGCCAGACCTGATCATCCACCTGCCTGTCCTGCAAGTGTTCCACTTTGAAGTTGCCATTCATGATGACTGTTTGGCTATACTTCCAGCTATCACAATGTGCAACTCAATGAATTGGAAGCATTAGTATGGAGAGCCTGGCTCACTCAGATAAATCATCTTCCGCAGTAGGATGGACATTTATCCCTGGCTGTGGACAGGTTGGACAGAAGAGAGCAAGGTCCCCAGGTTGCGGTGAATCTGCAGAATACCTGATGCCCCCCCACTTCATAAGCTTAAGAAGCTGCCATTTGCGGGACACCCGCAACAGATCCCGATAGTGGTCCTGGAGGGTCATGAGCAACCCGCCCAGTCTGAGGCGACAGGACATAACTTACTGGGACAAGATGGGAAAATATGCTGGAAGTGATCCTGGAGCTTACTATAATAGTTGCTTGCAGATGTGCCACATTGAAGATTATCTCTGATGAAGTCGTCCAATGCAGAGAATGTGAAGGCAGTCCTGGGGGTATTTATCGTAGATGGGAAGAGCCTTTCCTGGAGGAGCTAGATGTGAGGCTCTATGGATTGTGGACATGCACAGCAGTTGATGGAGTTGAAATGTATTCCAGTGACATCTACAACCATGAGGTAGTTGGATCCTGGCAGATGCTGCAAATAGGCAGCAAGATCTCCAGAGGGTTCATCCTCCCATTCCCCATCATCCATGGGCAGTGGGAGACCATCTGCAATATCCATGGCAGGCCTGCCAATTGGGCAAGGATGTCCACCATGGCTGAGATGGAGCTCCAAGCCAGCCTGCAGTCATCAGCGGGTGAGGTGGAAACAGCAGAGATGATACTCACAAGGTGGAGTGATGAGGTCTCAAAGAATGACCCAGTCCACTGTTTGATCCTATGGAATGGAAGTTGGCAGTGTCTAGTCCTGCAGCAGCGAGTGCAATACAGGGGTTGTCCAAAGCAATCAGTGCATCTATATATGCCATCCCCCTCACACATAGAGCATTTCCTTGGGTCTGGAGGGGCATCCATATCCAGCAGGATCTGCAGATATTGATCCTTATGGTTAACCCACTGGCGGAGATAATCATTCTGGGTCTGTTAAAAGTGAGGGGACATAAAGATCTACATGAAATGGGTGCCAAACCTTGGTAGGGAGCCTGTGCCTTGGTATGAACTCAAAGTCCTCAATCCCTGCATTAAATTCCATGTTGCCTTCAGAAAAGGGGGAAATTGGAGTGGTGGATGTGGAGGCAGCAGCCTTTATTGGAGAAGAGGATATGGAGTGAGATTTCATCCTGGATGGGCTTTCTGTTTTATGCTTTATGGGAAGCAAAGAGATTTTGGAGCCTCTAGTGGATTGCTTTGTATTCCAAGTGACCCAAGTGACCTTCTTGGGAGCTTTGACTGGTCTCCCTTTCATATTTGCCATGTCTTTGGTATTCAAGATAAAGTATTTACTGTTGCACACAAGAACTATTGTGAAGCTACAGCACCATACTAGGTACTGACAGAATGTCATGACATGACATGATGTCTCAGGGTCGGCAAAGGGGCCTAGATCATCGGAGCTGACGGCAATGATGTTCTAGGCAGGATATATGTATTGAATTACCTAAAAGGACCACAGGGACAACAGTCTGAAATATGAGTGTTGGTGCTTCATGGATAGTGTATTGAGGAGGAATGCAAGGGACTTGCACACAACACTAAAACTCCCATCCACCACATCCAAGCTCATGATGTCTACCCGCAGTGATGATGACAATTCTGCAACCTATGAGTCCTTTGAGGAGGACAATTTGCCTGAGGTCCAGGAGAGCTCAAGAGCTTCTGACTCTGGTTCCGACAGTGAAATAGAAGATGGGGAGGAAGGCAGGGGAGATGTTACGCTGGGCGCTAACAATTGAACAGCGAGGAGGCACTCTGGAGTGGCCTCGAGACTCGTTAAGCGTTTCTGAGCTGGGTCTCAGACTATGTCTTAGTGCGCACACTAAGAGTCTGGAGGTGATACTAATTGCTAGCAGGAAGCTGCGTAGAACTAGATAAAGTACATGGTGGAAAGGCAGAGCCTTTATACTACTAGGGTCTGCGCACAGACCGTGTTCCTAATCGAGACACGAGAAGGAAAGTACAAATACGGAAGGAACATTCCAGAAGATTCCGGAGTGTGAGGGAAAGTGCGTCCGTGCGCGGGAAGTGGTGACTAAGCTAGAACGGTTGGTACCGTTCAAAGGGAACTAGCTGTAAGCTAGGCGAATGAAGTAGTCCAAGTGGTAGTGGATGGAAAAAGTATACCACTACCGTAACAGGAGAAGGGGGGAAAGAAAACAGGGCTGAGGGGGTACCCCTCCACCCACATCATGGGAGGTTTTCCACAGAAGAGCTACAAATCCTCACAAATGCCAAGGCTCAGTGGATGAGCATGAAGGGGAGTGCATGCACACACTTGTTTACATCAATATCCCACCAGCTCCACCACCTTTCCTTCTTGAGGACATCAAGGGTTTATGTTATGCTGGGCGCTAACAACTAGAACAGCGAGGAGGCACTCTGGAGTAGCCTCAGGACTCGTGAAGCATTTCTAAGCTGGGTCTCAGACTATGTCTTAGTGCGCACACTAAGAGTCTGGAAGAAAACTAATTGCTAGCAGAGAACTGCGTAGAACTAGATAAAGTACATGGGTGTAAAGACTGAGTCTTTATACTACTGGGGTCTGCGCACAGACCATGTTCCTAATCGAGTCGCAAGAAGGAAAGTACAAACGAGGAAGGAGTACTCTAGAATGTTCTGGAGTACGAAAGAAAGTGCGTCCGTGCACGGGAAATGATGACTAAGCTAGAGCGGTTCATACCGCTCAAAAGGTACTAGCAAAAGGCTAGGCGAGTGAAGTAGTCCAAGAGGTAGTGGAGAGAAAAAGTATACCACTACCGTAACATTACCCCCTTCCCATGGTGGAGACTCCGACTCCACAACTTGAAGACTCCCTTCGCTGAGATGCCCCCTCATTGAAGTTGTTGTTGTAAGCATCATCGGCACTGACGTCTTCCCAGATGTCCTCCTGGAAGGGTGCAATTGGCAACAATATGGCCAACGGCACCACAAAGGCCGCAGACACGCCTTGGGCAAAAATCCTATATATGACCAGGGGAGATCTGGTGGCAGAAAGGGCAGGTGTAATTTGGGCAGTCCCTGCGAAAGTGGCCGACGGTGCCACACTCAAAGCAGAGTTGCGGGCGAACGAGGCGAGGTCGAGTAGGGCCTGGGCTGGGATCAGGGGATCTGTTGTCCAGGATGATAGGGGAATCGCGAGTGCCCCAATGGGCGAGGTAGGGAGGCAGGGGTCCATAGGAGGAGTTGTTAGAACTACCAGCTGCTGCGGCGAGGGGGGAGGAGACTCTGGGGATGAGCTGGATTGCGGGGGTTCCGCGACGAGTGGACGGCTGGGGGGTGACAGAGCGGACAGCTCGGTTGGCGATTCTTCATCCAGCAGCAGCGAGGGTGACCGATCCCGGGATAGAGTCGACATCAGTCCGAAAGGACTCTATGCACTCCCCGGTGGTCTCGCGAGATGAGTCAGCTACCAACGTGGTCACAGGAGAGTCTCGGGTGGATGGCGCTGGTACAGGTAGTGGCAAAGGAGATCTTTCTGCGGGAGGGCGAGGCACTGGATTAGGGCCGTGAGCCATGGGATGAAGGAAGCTGATGCGGTCGGCGGAGTGGAGGTAGAACTGCCGCTCTCTAGGAGCAAGTGCCATGAGGATGGGACGAAGGACAGGGGCCAGAATACCTGGCAGGAGCTGGTCCACCACATAACCAAATCCTTCTGCGTGAAGAATGTCCAGGGTGTACCCCCGAGCTTCCATCAAGGAAGACTCGAGGGTGGCGGCGTAGACGGGGGGTTGGTTGTCAGGGCAGAGGTGGGTGTGGATGGTGCGGGCAAGGGCATAGGAGCGGTAGAGACTGGTGAGGGTGTGGAGGACGTAATCTCTGGTGAAATCCATATGTTGCTCTAAAGCATATGTAGCGATGGGGTTTTCTAGCACAGCGGCGTAGAGGACACGGCAGGAGGAGACTGGAAGGCGGGATGAGCAGACAGGAGGCTGAGGCGGAAGGGGAGCATTGTTCTCAGCAGAGGCGTTTTTGGTGGGAGGAATAGCCATCTTTGTTGTCTTACTGTGAAGATGGGGAGGGGAAATCCTTGGGGTGGCGCAGCTTATAAGCCTTGAGCAAGGCCTGCGCATGGACCAAGTTCCCATTTGGCTCCCAGGTATTCTCTGCTGCGGAGTACCCTTTCCAGGAAACAAGGAACTGGCGGCGTCCCTTGGAGCCGCGATGGGATAAGATCCGATCGATCTCGTATTCTTCATCTCCGTCTATTTCTTCCAGCGGAGGGTTTGTGAAATTGGGGCCATGCTCCACGGTCTCACGATAAGGGGTGAGGAGTGACGCATGGAAGACGTCATGGATCTTCCAGGTCGGTGGTAATCGGAGTCTGTACGCCACAGGAGAGACAACCTGTGCGATCTCGAACGGTCCTTCCCGTCTTGGGGCGAGCTTCTTCGATGGGTACCTGAGTCGAAGGTTGCGCCCTTCAAGCCAAACCTTATCTCCTGTCTTCCATGGGCGGAACTTGGATGAGATCCGTTCCTTCATCAGACGTCATGCCTTCTCATGGGCTTCCAAAGCTTCCGTTCGGGCTCCCGTGAGTTCCGAGAGTCTGGACTCGAGGGCAGGGAGGAACGTCTTTCCGATTGGAGGATAAGACCTCGGCTCATAGCCGACCATCAGGGAGAAGGGAGTCACGTTGGTCGACGAATGAGTCATGGAATTGTGGGAGAATTTGGCCATAGGGAGTTCGGCCCATCGTTCTGGGTGACCATCACAGAAGATCCTGAGATACGTCTCCAACTCCTGGTTGACTCGTTCGGTTTCACCATCAGTCTGGGGGTGGTACGCGGAGGAGAGGGCAAGGTCATAGTCGAGGAGCCTTGCGAGCTCTCTGGCAAAGGCGGAGGCGAACTGAGGGCCTCGATCAGAGATGCAGCGGGAGTGGAGGCCGAATCGGAGGAAGACTGTTTTGAAAAATAATTTGGCGACTCCTGCCACGTCAATGTCTTTGTTGCAAGGGGAATAAATTACCCCCTTCGTAAGCCCATGGTCTACCATGACCATGACTGAATCATATCCCAAAGAGGGGGGGAGACCGGTGATGAGGTCGACGGAGACCTGCTCGAAAGTGTTATAATTGTATCTCTTATAACTATCTTTTGCATTCGGACTTCGTCATATTTCTCTTTCAAAGGTCACGTGACTTAGTGCACGTGATCGTGGGATTATACATGTGACCACAGGCTGACTAAGCATATGATGTCATGGTCCAGACTGGCCCAGACTCTATGACGTCACGCCTCATGTATTTAATCTCCGTTTGCTTCTCTTCTTTTTGATCGCCGTCGACTTCTATTTCCCATCATCGTCGACTCGTGACTTCTTCATATGTACATGTATAGTAACTAGTCTCACGCACTGCATGGTCTGTGTGCATTCCCCTGTAATATAAAAGGGCTTGTGGTTGCGGCTAGGATTCCCTAGCTTTAACCACTTGTCTTATTCGCTGGCAACAGTTGAGAAGATTAAGGTCTGAGCTATCCTCATTACCATCGCCAGTACTTGTGTAGTACTGCAACAGTTGCAGAACCCCATGTGCCACTTGATAACTCCGTTGTCTCATAACAGAAAGGACGAGGGGCCATGCTGGCCAGAGGAGTGAGAGGGGAAATGGTGGGGTGGGTATTAACCTTGTGCGCCTGGCAAGTAGCACAACCAGAGACGAAACGTCGGACAAGATTAGCCATACCAGGCCACCAATAATCCCGTTGCACCAGGTTCTGGGTGCGGAATATTCCACCGTGACCCCCAGCGGGACTTTCGTGTAGGGAACGGATGAGGTCGACACGGGCTGCCTCTGGGATGTAGCGCTTCTTGCGGAAATACAGCTCTTTACCGTCAAAGTCCCAGTCCCCAGCGTTCATTTTGGGGAAGAGGGGGGAGTCTTCATAAAGAGCCTGCATGTACCTTTTAATCATGGGGTCGCTGGGGGAGGAGGTGGCGATTTTTTCAGCGAGAGCGAGGTTGATTTTCCTGGCGAACAGGTTTTCTGGAAGAAGGGTGACCTCCTGGTTGTCAGCAGAGGTGTCAATGTCGTCTCGTCGAGACAGAGCATCTGCGGATCCCATCTGTGTGCCTGGGATGTTATGGAAGTGCAGGTCGAAATCCTGCAGGAACATGAGCCAGCGTGCTTGCCGGTGAGAGAGCTTGTTGGGTTGGCAGAAGTAAGTGAGGTTCTTATGGTCAGTGAGAATCTCCACTTGGTGGCTGGTACCTCGTAGGTAGTGTCACCACTCCTCCAAGGCGTGAATAACTGTTATAATTGTATCTCTTATAACTATCTTTTGCGTTTGGACTTCGTCATATTTCTCTTTCAAAGGTCACGTGACTTTGCGCACGTGATCGTGGGATTATACATGTAACCACAGGCTGACTAAGCATATGACGTCATGGTCCAGACTGGCCCAGACTCTATGACATCACGCCTCATGTATTTAATCTCCGTTTGCTTCTCTTCTTTTTGATCACCGTCGACTTCTATTTCTCATCATCGTCGACTCGTGACTTCTTCATATGTACATGTATAGTAACTAGTCTCGCGCACTGCATGGTCTGTGCGCATTCCCCTGTAATATAAAAAGGCTTGTGGTTGCGGCTAGGATTCCCTAGCTTTAACCACTTGTCTTATTCACTGGCAACAGTTGAGAGATTAAGGTCTGAGCTATCCTCATTACACTTCGCCAGCTACTGTGTATAGCTGCAACAGTTGTGGAACCCCGTGTGACTTGATAACATCATTGTCTCGTAACAATGACAGCAAGCAATTCGCGGTCGTAAATATCGTAGTTGCGCTCTGCTGGTGAGAGCGTCTTAGACAAGTAGGCACAAGGATGTAGGTCACCGTTGACATCCTTTTGCATGAGGACTGCTCCAGTAGCAGTGAGGGAGGCATCTGTCATGACAGCGAACGGCTTCGTGACATCGGGCATAGAGAGGATGGGTTTCCTTAGGAACGACTGCTTGATCGCCTGGAATGCAGCATCACAGGCAGGGGTCCAAGCTCAGGGGGAGTTCTTCTTGGTCAAGTCGTGTAGCGGTTTTGTGATATGAGAGAAGTCCTGTATAAATCTCCGATAGAAGTTGCAAAACCCAATGAAAGACCTGACAGCTTTCACCAAGGTGGGAGGGTTCCATTCGCGAATGGCTTTCAGCTTAGTGGGGTCCATTTTGACCTGCCCTTCTCAAACCATCATGCCGAGATACTCTACTTCCTCAGCGTCAAACGAACATTTTTCGAGCTTGAGGAAGAGTTTGTGTTCTCAAAGTCTTTCCAGAATGTGGATCGTGCGGGCCTTGTGTTCGGCGGCGGTGGTGGAATGGATCAGAAGATCATCCATTAAATGATGAGCCATCCTTTGGCCATGAGGTCACCAAAGATGTGGTCCATCAGCGCCTGGAATGTGGCAGGAGAGTTGCACAATCCAAAGAACATGACGGTAGGTTCTGTTACAATTCATTCTTTTCTTTTCTTTTCTACTTAAGCATATCTCACGATAGCTTATCCTTTAGCCGACGCAACTCGGAATATTCTTCTTTCACTTCTTAGATAGCGAGATCCAACCCTCGATCTATCACTTCCCTTTAAGGTACTCCTATGGAATATTCCATAACCTTCTATCGTACGACTTCCTTTCGCCCAATGGCAATTCTCCTCCATATCATACGATAGCCCTCTTTCCTCTTTTATCCTTGGTCCGTGCACGTTCCCCTGTATTATAAATACGATGAGATCTAGCTACGTTGTACTCTAAGCTAGATCTACTTGGAATCATCATCGATATCCTCGTCCTCTCGTCTCTAGTAGCGAGTCGTCTTTCTTCAATTCGAACACCGGATAAATCCTTCATCTTGAAGGTTAGACTTGAACGTCTAGAAGACTTCTTGAGTTCCAGAACTATATCCAAGTCTATGCTCGTACTTACCCAGTCCAAGCATAACAGGTTCGAACAACCCTTGGGGAGTGATAAATGACGCTTTCCAGCGATTGTTTGGCTTGATGAGGACGTTATTGTATCCCCAGCGGATATCCATCTTAGTGAAGATCTTTGATCCCTTGAGACGATCGACGAGGTCAGAGATGAGGGGGAGGGGATAGGCATTCTTCACCATATGGGAGTTCAGGTACCGGTAGTCCTGACAAGGGCGTAGTGAGCCATCTTTCTTGGATACAAAGAAGAAAGGGGCTGCTTGGGGGGACTTGGAGGGAGTAATCTTTCCCGACTTGAGGTGTTCTTCAACAATTTTTTGTAAAGTCAAACAAATGTCTGCATGACCTGTCATTTTAAAATAGCTGACATTCCATCAAACCTTATCCATTATTACCTGATTCCTGGGCCAATAGAAGGCCAAGAGTGGGTACCTCATTACATACACCCACCACCTAGGGTTAGGATCAGGGGTTACTTCATTGAGTGATATGTAATGTAAAACATGCAAACATGCAGTCAGTTTTTTGAGCCACTGTATGTACATAGATATGGATGGGCCCGTGGAAATGAACATAAGTGAGGGTGGAGACTTATGGAATGGGGCCAATGGAAGGTTATGATGGGTAAAGACATAATGTAGTTGCATCGTCATGTAGCACATGGCCACCCTGGGTTGACAATATCACTTGGTACATGGGCACCCCGTGGCAGGCCTGTGGGTGAGTTAGGAATACACTAATGGCAGGGCCCACCTGAAGAACAAAGCAGCATTGACAAATGGGCATGCAGAGTTGGGAGATGTAGGGCATATGATTCACTCAGGTGGTCCTGCTTGTGGGTCAATGAATAGCATACACTAGAGATAAACAGGCCTGAAAGGGGTGTATGCTACAGATGGGGGGCCTGCAGGAGGGTATAGTCTGCAGATGAGGGGGGCTGCTATTGAAAGGGTGCATGTGAGGGTGTACCAAAGGTACTCACTGATTGGTTGTTAGAGGCTTGCTGTAGTGCACATTGTGGTGTAAGAACAAGATTGATTAGAACTCAGATAAGCTGAGTTCAAAGTACATATACTGACTGACTACACATGTTATGTAATCAGTATATTATATAATACTAATATACATTCAACACCTCCCCATGCTAAGCATCACTCATAAGAGGTGCACAAGGAACAAAAAGATGGTGCACAATAAGGTGCACTCATGTTGAGTCAGACTATAGGTGCTAATTAAGCACACTAGGTGATTGGCAGGTGCAGAAGATGCACACCACATATATTTAGTTTATAAAGCACTATTGCAGTGCATTTAGAATACAAGTCCCAATTGTGATCAGAGCTGATCCAGCTTTACATGACCTAGGTTCTTGGTGAACATATCAGTAGGGTTAGAAGCCTCTTCAATGAAGAATAGTTCTACCAATCCTTCATGTACAAATTCCTGTACTCCATGCCATTTAATATCAACATGTTTGTTATGTTTCTCAGTAATGGGATTAGATGCCATAAAGATGGAACCTTGGTTATTGCCACATATAGGAATAGGGGCAAGCTGGTAACCAATTTCCTCAAGTAGTGAGTGAATCCAAACTACTTGTTTGCTACAATCAGAAAGTGCAATATATTCAGCTTCTGTAGAAGAATAAGCTATCTGGCTTTGTTGCCTGGATTGCCAGCTGAAAATGCAGTTTACTAGTTTGATAAACCAGCCAGTCTGAGAGTGATGTGAGTTGGGATCGGTGTTACGCTGGAGTGCGAAACAACTAGCAGCGAGCGCTTGAATAGGGGCTCGAGCCTAATCGGGAAGATGGCCGACTCGCATAGACGACGCTATCGGGCTTCTGCAGAGCAAGTGTCGGCGAGATGTCGTATGGTGGCGACCAGACGAGATCGAGCTGAGGCTTATCGGCTCTATCGGCAGATGGGGTATAAGCTAGATTGCTAGGCACTTGGTAGATGCGTAGAATTAGCTAGAGAAGCCGTACTATGCTAAGTACACTGGTATATATACTAAATAGATATGGTGCACAGACCGAGCTGTGCGTGGCAGCGAAGGCAAAGGGTTATGAGTCTGCTCGAGTCATAACGGCGAATGGAGAAGCGGCAAAGTGCCGGTAACGAGGGAGCGAAGCTCCGAGTAAGATGGCGACATCGTCAGCGAATGAGAAGTGCTGAAGGCGAAGTGACAATGTCCATGAGGCTGGCCCCACAGGGCAAAGGGGACGCGAACGGCGGAGCCCTTGGATACGGGTCTCGACGCAAAGGTAAGGACTTGTCATAATCTAATCACATGCTAGTCACGTGATGCAAGAAATGTCATTGGTCAAAGAACAAGAGGACGCGACAGCTCAGCTGTGGGTCCGGCCCAACGGGGCGACGAGACAGGGGCTATCTCAGTGTAGCGACACTGAGACTTGCAGAACGACTGGGGAAGTGGATAATGTCCACTAGGCGACTAGGGAGCGGGCAATGGGTGGCATCGCAAGACGGCAGGGGCGGCGGGGATGCGTGAGCGTGGGAAAACGAGTGGCGGGGTACGCTTAGGGGTAAAACTGTAACAATCGGAGGCCAAATCTGAATCAGTGTAGACAATCAACCCAGATTGTGAATTACCATCATATACAAGGGAATGATATTGTGTCCCAAGTGGATATCAGCAAATATATAATGCCTTATTGAGGTGTTCTGCAGTGGGGTTTGCTGCATGATAAGACAGTGCTGTAACAGCATAGGTGACATTGGGACAAGTGTCAAGCATAATATACATTAGGGATCTGATCACCTGTTGAAAGCATGATTACAATTCTGGGTCTACCAGGCTGTTGTGAGATAATGGGTTATAACCCTGTGGAAGAGGAGTTGATGTGACTCAGGCATTCTGCATTCCGAAATGCTCTAGGAGTTTTTCTAAGTAGGTTCATTGATCTATTAAGATCTTGTTGCCATCCCAGTGGATTCTCATATGCAAGAATTCCTTTGCAGCACCTTGTTACAACCACAGGAGTAATCCAAGCAGAATGTATCACAAGCAGTTCACTACAAGTTTCAGAGCTACACAAAGCTCTGGCAAGATGATAGAGATAGAGCTAAGACCTTAGTCCCTCAACTGTTTCCAGCGATCAAGACAAGTGGTTAAAGCTAAGGGATCTTAGCCCAAACCACAAGCCTTTATATATTGTACAAGATGGTGCACAGACCAAGCTGTGTGCATGACAAACTACTATACATGGTTAGACTAAGAAGCCAATGGCAATCAAAAAGAAGAGAAGTAAACAGAGATTAAATACATGAGGTATGATGTCATGGGCTGGTCTGGACCATTACATCATAGGCTCTGTCTAGATTCTGATCACATGTATAATCCCACAATCACATGCACTGAGTCACGTGACCTTTGAAAGTGAAAGGAGAAGTCCAAAAGCATGGAAATAATATAGTATTATAACACTACCCCCCTAGGACTCATATTCCAGATGAGTTCCTTGATAGGCGGTTCCATGTTCCGGACCAAAATCCTTAAATAATGATGAAAATTCAAACAAAGTAAGGCCTCAAAGAGGTCGAGGGGCAGAAGGGTGGGCATGGTGATAATCTGCTATTACATCCTGTGAATTTCCCAAATTGGAAATGGGTTCCCAAGTCCTATCTGTTTCATTGTACCCTCTCCAATGCACAAGATACTCCAACTTCTTGCATTTCATCCATGAAGAGACAATATAATCTACTTTGAATTCCGCATGTCCTTTGTCTGTGACATTGACAGGGTCAGGATGGATAACAGGTTGCCCAACAAGGGTTTCCCAATATGGTTTGACACGCGAAATATTAATGGTAGGATGAATACGCATGCTGCTCGGCAGCTGAAGTGTTACAGCATTAAGCTTTAAAGCCATGATCTAATAAGGGCCAATCCAATGCTGTGTGAGTTTCCTGGCAGTATACAGTAACTTTAAGTTTTCTGTACTAAGCCAAACTCTATCTCCTAATTTGTATTCCAGTACAGCTGATTGTCTATTATCGGCCTGCAATACCATTCTTTTATGAGCTTCTTCTAAAGCTTCTTTGACTTTGGCATGGGCCTTTCTGGCCATATGTGTGAAATCTCTGGCTAAGGTAGAAGAGGATTTTTCGAATCCAATACATGGATAATAGTTACGTGTGATAGAAAATGGAATAGTACCAGTGGCAGTAGTAAGGGAATTATTATGGTTGAACTGAGCAATTTTAATCCACTCAGCCCATGTTTCTTGTTTTTTAGCCACATAGGTACGTAAATATTGTTCCATTTCTCTATTTATCTGTTTGGTTTGTCCATCAGATTGAGGATGATAAGCTGTAGAGATTTTCTGAGAAATGCCAAGAAGCTTACAAAGCTCTGTGGTAAAGTCTGAAATAAACTGGGGACCTCAGTCTGAAACTATCATAAGAGGAAGTCTGTGAATACACCAAACATTGTCTCTAAATATAACCACTAAATCCTTTGAAGAGGTAGTTGTCAAACAAGGGATGTAAACCACTTCTTTGGAGAAATGATCAACTATTGTACAAATGGCATCAAAGCTGTTAGAAAGCAGAAGTCCAGTGACAAAATCAACAGAAATATCTTCCCAAGGGTGACTAGCCATAGGAAGTGGTAATAGTTTTCCTTCTGGTGCATTTTGCTTACCCTTCATGAGGGTGCATGCTTGGCAGCTTTCTATGTATTGTTTAACATCTTTTGTGACACCAGGCCACATGAAATAATGTGTAAGAAGATGTGCCATATGAGCTTGACCCGAGTGGCCAGCAATAGGAGAGTTGTGACATATGTTAAGTAATTGTATTCTAAGCGCTTCAGGCACAAATACAATCAACTATTGTACAAATGGCATTGAAGCTGTTAGAAAGCGGAAGTCTGGTAACAAAATCAACAGAAATATCTTCCCAAGGATGATTAGTTGTGGGAAGGTAACAGTTTTCCTGCTGGTGCATTTTGCTTACCCTTCATGAGGGCACATACTTGGCAGCTATCTATATATTGTTTAATGTCCTTTGTGACACCAGGCCACATAAAGTGTTGTGTGAGAAGTTGTGCAGTGTGGGCTTGACCCAAATAACCAGCAATAGGAGAATCATGACAAATGTCAAGTAATTGTATTCTAAGTGCTACAGGCACAAAGACCTTTTTGTTTTCCTTAATAAATATGGACTGATCTGAATCATAATAGAACCCTGATATTTCTTTTTCTTTCTCAGATTCTTCTTGTAAAGTATCATAGAATGAAGAAGACAGAGTGACATTATTAATGAAAATATTTGAAGGTAGTACAGTAATGTTTGTATTGTGATCTTGCACAGCATCACCATGGTCTACTCAATGCGAAAGCACATCTGCTCTGCCATTGGTAGATCCCAGCTTGTACACAAAGAGATAATTAAATTCTTGAAGAAGTACATGCCAGCATGCTTGTCATCCAGACAATGTTTGCGGCTTCTTCCAATATTCAAGGTTCTTATGATCTGTCCAGATCATGAAACCTTCTCTCCCAATT
>JBBPSI010000262.1:0-32434 GCA_038093515.1 Butyriboletus loyo
CTGGAATCTCTCAGCTGGAGATCACTGTCAGAAACTATATATTCAAGTATAACTAACTTCACATACCTGGAGCTCACTGTCAGAAACTGGGAGACAAAGACAGTAAGCTCCAAGCTACATGCGAAGCGCTACAACAACAGTAAATAATGCGCCACAATGTGGCTGACAATATGACTAATGTAACACTCTAGAAATGCGCAGAGTGCGAAATAAGTAAATGCAACACTTCCCCCTGATTGAGCATCTCTGCACAATCTGAATCTAACTTCCCCCGAATGGGGCAAGTCCAATGAGTTCGCAGAACTGCTGCACTTTAGCACGAGGCAGCGCTTTGGTGAGCAGATCAGCAGGCATACTAGCAGTTGGCACAAAATGAGGCGAAATGACACCTGTATCAACCACATCTCGCAACCAATACCACCTGAGGTCAAGCTGCTTCATCCGACCATGATGCTCGGGGTGTTTGGCAACCTGGATCGCTGACTGGTTGTCCATGTGCAGGGTGGATGCACCAGGGAGCTCAAAACCGAGTTCCTGGAGCATTTTGCGCATCCAGACAATCTCCTTGCCAGCTTCGCATGCAGCGATGTACTCAGCCTCAGTTGTCGACAAAGCAACAATGGGCTGTCGCTTGGACATCCAGGAGACGACACCAGTGCCAATCTTGACAACATATGCGCCAGTGGAGCGACCAGAGTCCTTGCAATCGCCATGACTGGCATCAGAGAAGGTGGTGAATAGCTCGGAAGTGGATGAATCAGGGGAATAGGTGATGGCGTAGTTCATAGTCCCCTTGATATAGCGAAAGAGGTGTTTGATGGCATTCCAATGCACAACTCCTGGATCTGAGGTGAAGGAGGCAAGCTGCCCGACCGAGAATGCGATGTCTGCGCGAGTTGTGCACGAGAGATACTGCAAGGAGCCAATCGCACCTCCATAGTCGACAGAACGCATGAAAGCGCGCTCTTCCGATGTCCTGGGGCTCTGTTCGCGCGAAAGACACAGTCCTGGCTCCATGGCGTCGAGACATGCTTGCATTCGGCCATATTGAAGCGAGAGAGGACATCGACGCAATATTGTCGTTGGGATATTGTCGTTGGGAGATGGTGAGGGATCGCTTGGAGCGGTCGCGGTCGATTTTGATGCCCAGGATCTCTGTGGTCGGTCCGAGATCGCGCAACTTGAAGTGTTTGCGCAGATCCTCGATGGACTGCTTGATGGCATCAAGGGACTTGGATGCGAAGGTCATATCGTCCACAAAGACAGGCAACATGATCTGGACATCACCTCGGACGAAGACATACACAGCTGCATCGGAATAGGTCTGGGTGAAGCCCAATGACTCGAGAGTGGTGCGCATCTTGCGATTCCAGCGATTTCCACCTTGCTTCGTCCCATAGAGCGATTTCTGGAGCAAACAAACGGTTTCCTTGGTGTTGCCCTCTCCGAATCCCTCTGGCTGCTCCATATAGACATCGCAGTCCATTTTACCATTGAGATAGGCATTGGAGATGTCGACAGACCAGAGATGCAGGTCGTGGATCGCTGCAAGCGCAAGGATAATGCGAAGAGTGGGTAGGCGCACTGTAGGAGCGAAGACCTCGAGGTATTCATATCCCGGACGCTGGGAGAAGCCTTGGGCGACCAATCGGCCCTTAAAGCGCTCAAAGGAGCCATCAGCGCGATATTTCTTGGTGAAAATCCACTTGGACCCAATAACTGGGCGATCGGTAGGCCTGGGGACGAGTTTCCATGTTCCATTCGCCTTGTGGGCAGCCAGTTCGTCGAGCGCAGCCTGTTTCCATTCATCAGCTTCGTCTCCTCGCAATGCCTCCCTGTAGGACCTTGGATGGGCTGTATTTGCACTGAAACACTGCGCCATATCAGCCTCTTCCTCGTCTGAATCAGAGGAGTCAGTGGACAGCTGAGCAGGGCTCAGTTTCCACCATTCGCGAGGTGGCTGACGTGTTCTGCGAGGCAAACGCGCACCAATCCCAATTGGACTCGGTGTGGGCTCTGGGACAGCGCCAGGTGGTGGTCTCTCTGGTAAAGGTGCAGGTGGTGGCGTCTCTGGTAAAGGAGCTGGTGGTGCAACAGGTGTCCTGGGTTCGTCATCCTGTTCCTCTGGTGGATCAGGTGCCCCCCCAGGATGTAGAATCCCAGGGGTTGTGGAATCGTCATCCTCGTCGTCTCCAGTGGTCACAGGTGGCTCATATAGAGTCGCAATGGGAATGGGAAGGGTGGAGGGTGGTTGTTGGACAGTTGACTGGCCAGTTGTGCTTCGTTCATCGAAATCAGCGCGTTCTGAGATGAGAGTGCGCTTTGTGGTTGGGTTGTAGAACTTCCAACCCTTGTAGCCATCTGGATACCCAATGAATACACACTTCTCGTAGTGCGGTCGCAGGGCATCGCGCTTGTCCTTCTGGATGTGGACATAAGAAGTGCAACCCCAGACACGAAGGTGAGATACATCTGGCTTTCGTCCATGCCAGAGTTCGTACGGAGTGGAGTTATCGAGTGCTGCAGTGGGGCATCTGTTCCACACATGGACGAGCGCAGCTAGTGCTTCGCCCCAGAAGGCCATCGCGAGGCCAGATTCCTTCAACATGGCTGTGATGCGCTCAGAAAGGACCCGATTGGCGCGTTCTGCGACACCATTCTGCTGCGGACGCGCTCGGACAGTGTGCTGGCGTTCGATACCGCATTCCTGGGTGAATTTGAGCATGGCATTGCTCATATACTCGCCTCCCTTGTCATCTCGCAGCGTTTTGATGCGACGCTCTGTCTGGTTCTCTGCAAACGCCCTGAATTGCTTAAATGCGTCGAAAACATCGGATTTAGCACGAATGGGCAGGACAAATCGATATCTGGAGTAGTCGTCGATGAAGGTCACCCAATAGCGGTAGCCAGAGAACGTGGGGTAGGGAATGGCGTGTACATCCGAGTGGACGAGCTCAAGGGGTCGAGATGCGCGAGATTGGGAGCTGGGGAATGGATTTGCGTGCATTTTGCCAGCGAGGCATGGCTCACAAATTGGATCAGGTGCCGACTTGCTGTCCAGCTTCATCCCAGTCACCAAATCGCGCTCCATCAGCGACTTGATGTCTGCCGAGTTGTGGTGCGCAAAGCGACGATGCCAGAGCGATAAGTCGAGCGGAACAGTTGTTGCAGCTCATGCATACTCAGTCATAGACTCTGTTGTACCATCCAAAAATGCGGCATTGTTGCTGTTAATGGTGGCGACGAATAGTGGTGGTCCAGATGCGCGAGAGAATGTCAAATGTGTTGCATTGATATGGACAACGAAGGAGGAGTGACGAGTGAGATATAAAACAGCCAGGAGGTTGTTCCTCAGCTGAGGGACATGTAGGACATTGGAGAACTCGACCGCTCTGCACCTCTTTCCGTCTATCACTGGATGGAACACCACTGACCCCACTCCGGCTGAATAGATGATGGTGTTGTCTGCGAGTTTGATTGGGACGCGTTTCGGCGCATAGTTGCGCAGCCAATGACGATGTGGTGTCATATGAGAAGTGGCCCCCGAGTCTGCATTCCAATCGTGGTCAGCATCGAGTTGGAGCGGCGAAAATGGATCAGAGTGATCCGTAGTGCGCAAACTTGCATTTCCAGCCCGCTCGACGACCTCCTGAGTTCCTGAGGCAACCGAAGCAGACTGTTCACCCTTCCTGTCCTTGTGGTGGTTCGTCTTGTAATACTTTTTCACTCGTTGAAGCGAATAGCACTTGCATTGGCAATGTCCTGACTTGTCACAGAACGAGCATGGTGTATTTCGTTGGCAAGCGCAGGTGGATGATGATGTGGCGAGTGCGGAGTCGATGGGAGCTGCAGGGGCATCTGAGCGAGGGCGACGATTGATTTCCTCCGTGTGGAATGCAGCCTTGACCTTGTCTTTGTCGAGGTCAGTGAGGAGTGCCAAAGACGACACAAAATGGCTGTAATCGGGCCCAAGTGCCCAAATCATCGCCATGCAGGTCAGCTCAGCATCGAGAGTCTTCATGTCGAAGCTTGACCCGCGCAGATCCTGGATTCGGAGCATAGACTCCTCGACTCGCGCTGCAAGCCCAGGCAGGGACTCCTCAGCGCGTTTCCGGATGCTGAAGAACTCGTCGTAGGCCACAAATCTGCTGCTGGCCTTCTGCTGGAGAAACACCTTCTTCAGCGCTGCCCAGGCTGCAGTGGGGTCGTCCTGGTCCGCTCGGATGTGTACTCGTTGGTCTGGCGCAATATTCAGCATAAGCTCCCCAGCTGCCCTGTCCTGTTTGATGTCCCAGGCTGTCTGGTCTGCTCCAGAAGTCGAAGGGCGAACCTCTTTTCCGTCTACGAGTCTCCAGAGTCCCTTGGAGCGGAACAGTGCCTTCATCTCCTCGCTCCAGGTGACATAGTTGGGGCCTGTGAGGTGTTGAATGCGATGGGAGTGTTGTTGGTGGTCAGACATGGTTTTCGGATGGAATGTGGGTGGATGGCAGCGACAAGGTGTGGTTTCGATGCACCGAGGCGGACTTTGAAGTATTTTCGGCGATGTAGTGCGAACAATTGTGATGCGACTAGAGCGCAGGGCTCATAACCTGTTAGCAGCTGGAATCTCTCAGCTGGAGCTCACTGTCAGAAACTGTACATTCAAGTAAATCTAACTTCACATACCTGGAGCTCACTGTCAGAAACTGTACATTCAAGTAAATCTAACTTCACATACCTGGAGCTCACTGTCAGAAACTGGGAGACAAAGACAGTGAGCTCCGAGCTACATGCGAAGCGCTACAACAACAGTAAATAATGCGCCACAATGTGGCTGACAGCATGACTAAGGTAACACTCTAGAAATGTGCAGAGTGCGAAATAAGTAAATGTAACATGATTTGCCCAATCACACACCTGCCGTCGACAATTATTTGCAGAGTATCTCTGTAATAGATTGCCAGAAGGTTGGTGTTTCCTACAGCAATGTCACAGCAACTCAAAGATATTATAGCATTGCACTTCACTGCACTGTGGTGCTGCGATCGCCACAATGGTAGCACCTTTGATCTTTCCAGATTCTTTCATGGTAAGCTATGCATTGCTGACGACTTTTATGATAACGGCCCCAAATCCAACTCAAAACCGACCAACTTGAAGTGCAAGCGAAATCAAATGCGCTCATTGGACGACGGCAGGAACTCTTCAATTGCCTTAGTGACTGGCGTGAACATGCTCACAAAGAAGACCCATTCTTTCCTCACACCTGGCTCATTGATGATGACAACATTGAACTCATCAGTAAAACACACCCAACCAAACTCCAGTCCCTACAAGATCTTGTTGACCTTCTCGGAGAGACAGAAGACTGGGCAAGTGACTATGGGATCAAGATATTCGAGATCATCACACAATTCGAACAAAATCTCAAGCTTCAAGCCACTTCAAGTCAGTTACATGCAACTCGCCGATCCGAGTTGAACAATCCACGGCAAGTGAAGTGAGCGAAGGGGATTACATTTGTTAGCATTCAGACACCAGACACATTTTCTACTTCTATGTAAACTTTGCAACCTTCATGAATTCTATACTGTGTGATTAAAAGTTTCATTGGACTCGTCAGAGAAGTTGAAGTTTGTGGGTGGTATCTCATCTTCTTCAACACGAAACTCTTTGCCTGCCAATATTCCCTTCACCTTGCTATTGAATGTTGCTAGTGTAGATGACTTTAGTTTCTGTGCTCCGACTGCCAATGTATTGATGACCGGTCTAACCGAGTAGTTTTCGGGCCTATCTGACTTGAAGACATGCAGTTCTAATTCTCTGACCTTGTATGTGATCTTGTCGACTGAGGCTGACATGTCTGGACTGACGTGTGTGATTCCATGATAGGCCATTTTGAGAGCATGAACGACTTGCTTGTGAATGTTCTGTAAGAGATCAATGGATGCTGAGATATCGCCTAAGTGGTCCCATGATGCATAGACTCCCTTGGCTGCAAAGAATGTCTATTTATTAAGAATGTAGCCTGTCAGCAGTTCATAATCATCTATGAAACCTACCTTGAGAAATTTGATAAGATGCTCAATGTTCAGATCAGTTGGCATCCAATGACCTTCAAGACCAGTCATGTTGACAAGCTTATTATCTCGCATGATCTCTCTATTTTCTATCATTTGGATGAGGGTCCACAAGCATATATTCTGACTTACCTGTACCTTGGAGTCCATATGTTTTTCATATTATAGATCCAGTGTAAGATTTCACTTGAGTAGTTGTTTGAACCTGTGCCACGGAAAATCATTGCAAGGCTGTTAGCAGCTGGAATCTCTCAGCTGGAGCTCACTGTCAGAAACTATATATTCAAGTAGAACTAACTTCACATACCTGGAGCTCACTGTCAGAAACTGGGAGACAAAGACAGTGAGCTCCGAGCTACATGCGAAGCGCTACAACAACAGTAAATAATGCGCCACAATGTGGCTGACAGTATGACTAATGTAACACTCTAGAAATGCGCAGAGTGCGAAATAAGTAAATGTAACAAAGGCTTTCAAGAATATCTTCAATGTGCCCAAAATCTCCATTGGGAATGGCCCTAGTGAGTTCGAGGACATAGAGTAGGTCACGAGTCAGGAGACGGAGGTTGTGATATGCTGGATCATCAGTATCACAGTAAGCTTGCTGATCGGGTTTGCTCAAGTTTGTCCTGGCTCTCTTTTGCTTTTGCTTTGGTTTCTGACATGGTGCTGAGGCATGATTCTCAATGATCTTGTCGGCAATTTGAAGCAGCTCGTCTGCAGAAGGACTTGATGAAGCGAAAGCAGCAAGTGATGGATGGCCACACTCAACTCTCCATGCATTGAGAATGATCCCATGGAGGATCTGAAAGAGTGTTGATATTAATGTGTGATAATCGGGGTGCTCACAGCCAAGTCGTGTCCGATCGAGAACTGAGAAAAAATATGAAAGGCTTCCAACTTGATGAACCGATCCCCGGTGAACATGTAGCAGCACCCATATGAGGTTCATGCAGAGGTGAAATAAACCAAAACCAAGTTGCAGGAATTGCAGCTGTGTAAATGGATTCACATCCTTTGTTCGCAAAGCTTGTGCTGCCCGAATACATGCATTTGTTGACTGATTGTTGATGCTTGGGACTGCTTGATCAACTAGTTGATCATGAGTCATCTTGAGTTGATTGATGTAGATGTCATTGATGACCGCAATATTTCCAGAAATTGAGCTCTCATCTATTGTTGAAGCATGCAGTGGATACTGTCTGGTACAGTGTCCTTTAAGCATTTTTCTGTGTTCTGTGTGACTGAGACAGGGGTCATCTGGACGTTGGAATCCCTCAAACAGTTTGGAATATTTGAGTAAAATGTTGATAACATGTACACGGATCTGATCATGATAAGACTTGCGTTTCTGTGAGGATGGTTGAATATCGGCATTGAATACGAGATCTGATGCCTGGTGAGCTTGTGCTAACATTGGTGATAGTTGTAGATCAGCAGGATCAGCATTGATTTCATAAAGGATTGCAAAGGTTCCAGACTGAACCTTTGCTGGTGCAGAATCGCGTTGTTCAATGAAGATCGAGGTCTTGATGTTGATATTGTCCCAGCAGAGGGTATGAGGATCACGGGAAACCTGGCTAGTGTGCTCAAGGCTTCATGCAGCAAGCTGATGTAGTAAATTTGTGAGCGACGAGAATGAGATGCATAGTCCGCATCTGTATAAGGCCTCAATGGTCTGACATGAGGCCCTGTTCATCCATAGGAACAATGTGAAGGGTATTGCAAAGTACAAAGCATTCTGTGATCACTCCTTCGCCAACTGGGTTACAATAACATTGCATACCTTAGAAAAATCAATGGATTGGGAATCTACTAAGTGAATGAACAGGCATACGGTAACACATGACTTGATCTTATTGTTTTCCTTTGCATGGTTTGTCAGTGTGGTTTAACGATAGCAATGCACGGTCGAATGCCAGTATGAATACAATGCCACAAGCGGTCCACTACAGTTGCAGGTATACACAAGTACCTGGCAAGTATGAACTAGGAGCTTCAACTTAATCCTCAACTGTTGCCAGCGAATAGACAAGTGGTTAAAACTAGGGATTCCTAGTCTAACCACGAGCCTTTATATATTGTACAGAGATGCGCACAGACCAAGCTGTGCATGAGATGAACTACTATACATGGCTAGACTACAGGGTTGACGGGGATCAGAAAGAAGAGAAGCACAACAGTGATTAACCACACGAGATGCGGCGATCAAAAAGAAAGAGAAGCAAACAGAGATTAAATACATGTGTCATGACGTCATAGAGTCTAGGCTTGGTCTAGGCCATGACATCATATGCTTAGTCAGCAGGGGATCACATGTAAGTTCCCACGATCATGTGCACTATGTCACGTGACCTTTGAAAGTGAAAGTTTGATCAAAACGATTAAGTCCAAAGTTCAAAGTGTATGAATAAATGTTATGATTATAACATGTGGCGACCTGTAGGAGATGACCAAGGACTGGGGCATTGCTATCGACAAGTGGACCAAGATAAGCATCAATATCCCACATCAGGAGGCTACCTGGGGTGGTTGTGTTGATTGTCCATGTGAGTGCAGTCTTGATAACATCCATCTCCTTTGCAACCTTCTCTGAGACTAGCTCAATTGCATGTGGTTCCATCCAGGAACAAAGGATGACATGGCCTCGTTTATCCTCGAACAAGTGGGCTAGCAGTTTGGACAACTTTCCAGATGGATTGGTGAAGAAGCAGTCTTGATATGTTGTGAATTCAGCCTTGTTTGACTGCAGGATGTGAAGAATGAAGTCGAGCAGTGATATGCGGCCATCTCAAAGTATTTTCAACACTTTTTGAAGTCGTTTGTCAAGAGTACATCATGTACTGTCTACCATGTCCTCATCCAAGTCCATAATGTTGATGTTCTGTGTGAGAGAAGTCTTAGAAGATGAAGGAAGTGCGTCAATTGAGTACTATGGCTTACAAGAGGACTTATCTAACAAGATAACCAGTTATCCTGCAGGTAGCTATGGACCAGGCTATCTTACTAAGAGAAAAGGTCCAAAAAGGGACATGGCAGTCACATTGTCATGAGAAGCCACTCACCCCCCTTGCGCCACAACCAGATGTACCAGTCTGTCTATCGACGGTTTGCCAGCTTGCTCAGCTTGCCTCTTTTAGATGGATTGGTCACCAGTCTAGGTATTTATACTGTTAAGACCCATGCACAGACCATGCCTACAATGGGTCATAGGAGTCATAATGAGTTGAACAGAGCCATTATGAGTCAAAGGTGAAAGGGGATATGACTCTAGAAAGATCTAGAGTGAAATGGAAGTAGTGTCCAAATAGAGATGAGAATGACTAAGCGAAGCAGCTAAGTCATATGAAAGACAGGGGTTGGGCCCTGTGGGTGAAACAGTAGTCTGTAGGGAAAGTGAGGAGACAGAAGTGTAGGAAAATTGTAACACCTGCACTGCTTCTGTTTCTGAGGAAATAGAGTCCCCAGGTATTTGACAATCACACAGGCCAGAAACACCACTGCCTACCTCATGTGTCATTGAGAAATCCTGTGATACTTCCAGATGTGTGGGTGGTAGCACACTGGTCACAGTGTTGACTGGCAGGAACATACCTCCAAGGCTACCTACTACCCCTGTTGGATCATCCATACCAACTTCCAGTTTCACCCCATCCTATCCACCAAACAACCAATACCAATATTCCTTCCCTCTCAAGGACAACACTGATCCCAAGTGGGTTCTAGAAAGGGTACTGGATTCATCAATTCCAGTTCTGGTCAAGGAACTCTTCACTGTCACTCTGGAATTCCATAAACAGTTCTGTGATCTCACCACCACCAAGCACATATCAACCCCTATGATATCCTCTTCTGTGAATACTGTCCAGGTGAACAAACTATCTGGTTATGATCCTGGTATGATAGAACAAGAGTATGGAGATCACATCCTCTAAAGTGAAAATGGTCTCATAGTTGCTCATCACACTCTTCCATTGTGATACCTTGAATCCAAGGTCATAGGATTGGAAAGAGTTCTTACTTGTGTCTTGGATTCTGGATCTGAGACTGTTGCCATGCCTAAGTGGATCTGGGAGATGCTTGGACTTCCAGTTCACTCTGAGCATCTAATGTTGATGTTGTCTGCCAACACCAACATGAATTCAACTCTAGGTATTCTAGAAAACCATCCACTGACCTTTGGACCTGGAAAATATCCCTTCAGGTTCAGGTCATTGCAAAGGCTAATGTTGACCTATTACTCAGTCACCCCTTTCATTGTCTATTGAGCATGACTACTAATGATTCTTCTGGATGGAGCACAGGACATCACACTCCAAGATCTGAATAGCAGAAAGGAGTTTAGGCTCCCTACACATCTGTGGAGGGAGGGGTGTCTCTGCTGTTGCTGAGGAATTTCCTATTCTAATCATCAGAGTGTTGTGGAAATGGGTTTTTAGGTTTTGATGATCTGTCAAATGGATGGGGAGATTCTACAATCTATCCAGCATGTAAGGTATTCATGGCAATATATCCATTCCTGAAGCCCTTGATTACATGTTCTCTATTCCATTCCTTTTCATCTTGTTCTGTGTTTTCCGCTTCAAATCCAGATATACCATCCAGTTCTGTTTCTCTCTTCAATGTTTCTCTCTTCAATTCTGAACATTCCATTCCTTCTCTGTGCAGTGGGAATTATACCCATTTCTCTTCTTCCTCTTCCATTGTAACTCCTGCCGCAATTTCTGCACTCCAATCAGTCTATTATCTAGATCCTATTTGTCATACCCTAGCCTACAAGCCAGTGACTAAGAAGGTTCACATAGTAGCAGCTCCTCTTAAGGAAGAGTTCTGTGTTATCTGTTGCTTACCAGACAAGCCATTGGCAGGGTTACCAACCATGCCTACTCACCCTCCAGACTTTATTCCAGGAACTCAATTCACCCAAGAGCACACCAATGCTCTTGACCTCAACCCAGCTAAATGGCTGTGGCAAGAAGAGTTGAAACTTGTCTGCTGGATAGTCCATGTGCACAAGACTGCTTTTGCTTGGATTCTGATGGAGCAAGGATGGGTAGATGAGCCGTATTTTATGCCTGTCAAGATTCTGACAGTGCCCCATACTCCATGGATACTCCACAATATTCTGATTCTGCCTGCGATACACAATAAAGCTATTCAGATTATGAAGGATCAGATTGCATCAGAGGTATACAAGCCCTCTGCAGCTGCATACCAATCCTGGTGGTTTTGTGTTGTCAAACAGGATGGGAAATCACTCCAACTAGTTCACAACCTCCAGCCCCTGAACACAGTTACTATCTGCAATGCTTCCACACCTCCATTCATAGAGTATCTTGTGGAATCCTTTGCAGGATACACAGTCTATGGGATGCTCAACTTGTTTGTGGGTTATGACCAGTGCCCCTTGCATGTGGAGTCATGGGATATGACTACCTTCAGGAGTCCTATGGGCCCACATCATCTCACTACTCTTCCCATGGGTCACACTAACACTGTCCAAATCTACCAAGCAGATATGTTCTTCATACTCCAGGATGAGATCCCACATTACACAATACCCTTCATGGATGATCTTCTGGTGAAGTCTGTCCTTACCTGCTATCAGGAAGTGGACAGAACCTACAAAACAATTCCGGATTATCCAGGCATTTGCCTGTTTATCTGGGAACACCTGACCATTATTAACTGCATTTTGCAACAATTACAGAACATAGGCACTATGGTATCTGCCAAAAAGTTCATGCTTGCTGTCCCAGACATGATCATTGTTGGACACAAGTACACTCTGGAGGGTCACATTCCTTTGGATACAAAGGTCCAAAAGATCCATGACTGGCCAGAGTGTTCTACACATACCCAGGTTCACAGATTCCTAGGTACATGTGGCATATTGTGTTATAATACTATATTATTTCCATGCTTTCAAACTTTCCCTTTCACTTTCAAAGGTCATGTGACCTAGTACATGTGATCATGGGACAGTATATGTGATCAGAGTCCAGACAGAGCCAATGATGTAATGGTCCAGAATAGCCCATGACATCATCAATCTAGACTATGACATCATAACTCATGTATTTAATCTCTGTTTACTTCTCTTCTTTTTGATCGTTGTTAGCTTCTTAGTCTAACCATGTATAGTAGTTTGTCACATGCACAGCTAGGTCTGTGCACTGTTCTGTACAATATATATAGGCTTGTGGTTCAGGCTAAGTTCCCTTAGCTTTAACCACTTGTCTTTTTGCTGAAAAGAGTTGAGGGACTAAGGTCATCTGCTATTACTCTTATCATCACCAGTTCTTGTGTAGAGCTGCAATGTTACAGAACCACTTGTGACTTTTGCTTGAGTTTACTTCTGCAATCATAACATATTGCATATCTTTATCTATAATCCCATGAAGCTTGCACATCCATTGGTCAATTATGATCCAGAAAGGGGTTCCCTTCACATGGGGAGAATCTCAGCAGGAATCAATGCAGCATCTCAAAGATGCCATAATTGAGTCCCCTGCACTCCGATATCTTAACTATGAGAGTGGACAAGATGTTTTCCTGGCTGTGAACATATCCATGATTGCAGTCAGGTTTATTCTGTCTCAAGAAGGCAAGAATGGAAAACACTATCTGAGTCAGTTTAGTTCCATCAGGATTACTGAGGTTGAGAGTCACTATTCACAAGCAAAGCTCAAGCTTTATGGATTGTTCTGTGCCTTGTGAGCAGTCCAGATATTCATTCTTGGAGTTGCTAACCATACAGTTGAGATGGACACCAAGTATGTTAATGGAATGATCAATAACCTGGATTTGCAGCCCAACACAACCATCAACTGATGAATCATGGAAATACTGCTTTTTCACTTCAAGCTCATCCATGTGCCTGCTGAAGAGCATACTGGCACAGATGGTCTGTCTCAGAGACCCCCCTTGGAGGATGATCTCCCCAAGGTGGATAACTTCAATGATTGGCTAGACAATTCCTATTCTTTTGTGATTGTGTTGCTAAATGACCATTATCCTCTTCTTCTAGCAAACTGTGATCCATCAGATCCATATCACCTGGTATATTATTCCTGGATAGATCTGCATTGGATTCCTTTCATCAGCTTGGTTCTGCCCAGCACCTACCAAGCATTTTTGTCTCCTGTTGAGTTGGCTGACAAAATTACACAGGTCAATGACCAGATGATCCCTCACTCTCCTAAGGTGATCTCCCAAGATGCCCAGATTGACTTGATCCATGATTTTTTAGAGACTTGTGAGCGTCCTGATGGTATCTCCAATAAGGAGTTTCCATTATTTTTGAATTCTGTTTTCTTCTTCTTTATTCTCAATGGTTCCATGTGGCATCATCATGAACCCCATGTTGGTGGATTGTTTTACAAAGTTCATATTGATACCATGCTTATGCCTAGGGCTGGTGACTATCACTACATAGTCCAGGCAAGGTGTGGGTTATCCACATTTCTGGAGTGGAGGATGCTTTGCTCTCAGAATGCTTCCACTCTTGCTTCCTTTATCTTTGAAGACATCCTGTGTCATTGGGGTGCAATTTCTGAGATTGTTACTGACAATGGACCAAGCTTTGTACAAGCCTTGGATGTTTTGGCAGTGCATTACCATGTCTGTCATATCCACATTTCTCTCTACAATTCCCAAGCCAATGGGATTGTCAAGTGGTGTCACAATGATGTCTGGAAAGACATTATTAAAACAATCCTGGAAGACAAGTCACACTGGCCATGCACAGTGCACTCTGTCTTTTGGGCAGAAAAGGTGACCATACAGCAGTCAACTGGTCTTTTGCCTTATTTTATGGCTCATGAAATCAAGCCAATATTTCTGTTCAATATATCTAAAGTGACATTTCTTGTTCTGCTTCCAGATGCTGATTCCTTCTCTACTTCTGAGCTTATAGCATTTCATGCTCAACAATTACAGAAATGCCAAGAGGATCTTTGTTACGCTGGGCGCTAACAACTAGAACTCTGAGGCGGCACTCTGGAGTAGCCACAGGACTTGTGAAGCGTTTCTGAGCTGGGTCTCAGACTATGTCTTAGTGCGCACACTAAGAGTCTGGAGTAGAAACTAATTGCTAGCAGTGAACTGCGTAGAACTAGATAAAGTATATCTGGGTAAAGACAGAGTTCTTATACTACTGGGGTCTGCACACAGACCATGCTCCCTAATTGGGTCGCGAGAGCAAAAACACAAATGAGGAAAGAATACCCTAGAAGCTTCTCGAGTATGAAAGAAATGGTGTCCGTGCACGAGAAGTGATGACTAATCCGAATAGTCGTACTGTTCGAAAGGCACTAGCAAAAGGCTAGGTGAATGTAGTAGTCCAAGTGGTAGAGGGGAGAAAAAGTATACCACTACCGTAACATTACCCCCTTCCCATGGTGGAGACTCCGACTCCACTACTTGCAAAGTCCCCTCACTGAGATGCCCCCTCATTGACATCATCATTGTAAGCATTGTCAGCACTGATATCTCCCCAAACGTCCTCGCTAAAGGTGCAATTGGCGACAATGTGGCCAACGGCACCGCATAGGCTGCAGACATGCCTTGGGCAAAACTCCTGTATATGACCAGGGGCGATCTGGTGGCAGAATGGGCAGGTGTAGTTCGGACAGTCCCTGCGGAAGTGGCCGATGGTACCGCACTCAAAGCAGAGTTGCGGGCGGACGAGGCAAGGTCGAGCAGGGCCTGGGCTGGGATCAGGGGATCTGTCATCCAAGATGATAGGGGAACTATGAGTGCCCTGGTTGGCGAGGTAGGGAGGTGGGGGCCCATACGAAGAGTTGTTAGAACTGCCAGCTGCAGTGAGGGGGGAGGAGACCTGAGGGATGAGTTGGATAGCAGGGGTTCCGTGCCGAGTAGACGGTTGGGGGGTGACGGAGCATACAGCTTGGTTGGCGATCCTTCTTCCAGCGGCGGTGAGGGTGACTGATCCCAGGATAGATCCAGCCTGGAGAAGTGCCTGGTGAGGTTGGCAACGCACTGTACGAGGCGGTAGGGGGAAGAGTTTTGGAATTTGTAAAGTCCGAGCAGGCACACTGAGGGCAACGAAGGATGCAAGGGTAAACCTATCAGTGGAAAGACTCACTGATAATATGAGAGTGAGAGTATCGCAAACAGAGTATAAGGAGCAAGGCTCAACTTAGAGATATTGCAGTAGTGATGATAGAACTGAAAGATCTAAAGAAAAGCGACAAGCCATAAGGGCTGTCTTATATACAGTACATGAGTGTTTGTACTTATGTTCTGTATAGTACCTTTATAAGGTATAGTATGAAATACATGACGATATGATAGAGATAAGAGATAAGACTAAGCATATCGTCCAATAGCATAATAAGAGCTATTTGTAATGTGATAAGCGTGACTAGGTCTAGACAATGATGTCATATAGACCAGTCTAGAAACGTAGTGGCTGTAAGTGAAATACAGAAATAGAACACTACCATTTCAACAGAGTGTTGACGAGCAACCTGGGGCTCGTCGATGTCGGTCCGAAAGGACTCCAAGGACTCCCCAGTGGTCTCATGCGACGAGTCCGCTACCAGTGTGGTTGCAGGTGACTCTCGAGTGGATGGTGCTGGAACAGGTACAGGCGGAGGAGATCCTGCCGGGGAAGGATGAGGCACTGGATTGGGGCTGCAAGTCATGGGATGGAGGTAGCTGATGCAATCGGCTGAGTGGAGGTAGAACTCTCGCTCCCTAGGAGCAAGAGCCATCAGGATGGGACAGAGGACTGGTGTTACGCTGGAGTGCGAAACAACTAGCAGCGAGCACTTGAATAGGGGCTCGAGCCTAATCAGGAAAGTGGCCGACTTCACATAGACAATGCTATCGGGCTTCTGCTGAGCAAGTGTCTTCGAGATGTCGAGTGGTGGTGACCAGTCGAGATCGAGTAGAGACTTATCAGCTCAATCGGCAGATGGGGTATAAGCTAGATTGCTAGGCACTTGGTAGATGCGTAGAATTAGCTAGGGAAGCCGTACTATGCTAAGTACACTGGTATATATACTAAATAGATATGGTGCACAGACCAAGCTGTGCGTGGCAGCGAAGGCAAAGGGTTATGAGTCTGCTCGAGTCATAATGGCGAATGGAGAGGTGGCAAAGTGCTGGTAACGAGGGAGCGAAGCTCCGAATAAGATGGTGACATCATCAGCGAATAAGAAGTGCTGAACGTGAAGTGACGATGTCCATGAGGCTGGCCCCACAGGGCAAAGGGGACGCGAATAGCAGAGCCCTTGGATACGGGTCTCGATGCAAAGGTACAGACGCATTGTAATCTAATCACATGCTAGTCACGTGATGAACCAAATGTCATTGGATAAAGAAAGAGAGGACGCGACAGCTCAGCTGTGGGTCTGGCCCAACGGGGCGACAAGACAGGGGCTATCTCAGTGTAGCAACACTGAGATTTGTGGAATGACTGGGGAAGTGGATGGTGTCCACTAGGCAACTGGGGAGCGGGCGATGAGCGGCATCGCAAGATGGCGGGGGTGGCGGGTACGCGAGAGCATGGGAAAACGAGTGGCGGGGTACACTTAGGGGTAAAACTGTAACAACTGGAGCCAGAATACCTGGCAGTAGTTGATCAACTATGTAGCTGAAGCCTTCGGTGTGGAGAATGTCCAGGGTGATCCTTGAGCCTCCATCAAGGAGGACTCGAGGGCGGCGGCATAGACGGATGGTTGGTTGTCAGGGCAGAGGCAGGTGTGGACAGTGCGGGTGAGGGCATAAGAACAATAGAGGAAGGCGAGCGTATGGAGGACATAGTCCCCAGTGAAGTCCATGTGCTGCTCGAGCGCATATGTGGCAATGGGATTTTCTAAAACGGCAGCATAGAGTACACAGCAGGAGGACACTGGAAGGCGGGATGAGCGGATGAGAGGCTGAGGCAGGAGCGGGGCGTTGTTTTCTGCAGGGGGAATGGCCATCTTTGTTGTTTACTGGGAAGATGGGGAGGGAAAATCCTTGGGGTGGCACAGTTTATAAGCCTTGAGCAAGGCCTGCACATGGACCAGGTTCCTGTTTGGTTCCCAGGTGTTCTCCACTGCGGAGTATCCTTTCCAGGACACAAGGAATTGGTGGCGTCCCTTTAATCCTCGATGCGATAAGATCCTATCGATTTCGTATTCCTTATCTCCATCTATTTCTTCCGGGGGAGGATTGGTAAAGTTCGGGCCATGTTCTGCTGTTTCACAATAAGGAGTTAGTAGTGACGTGTGGAAGACGTCATGGATCTTCCAGGTCGGTGGCAATCAGAGCCTGTATGCCACAGGGGAGATGACTTGGGCAATCTCGAATGGTCCTTCCCGTTTGGGTGCAAGCTTTTTCAATGGGTACCTGAGTCGGAGGTTGTGTCCTTCCAGCCAAACATTATCCCCAGTCTTTCACGGGCGGAACTTGGATGAGATCTGTTCCTTCATCAGTCAGCATGCCTTCTCGTGGGCTTCTAAAGCCTCCATTTGGGCTCCTGTCAATTCCAAGAGTCTGGATTCGAGGGCGGGGAGGAACATCTTGCCAATTGGAGGATAGGACCTCAGTTCATAGCCGACCATCAGGGAGAATGGAGTCACGTTTGTCAAGGAGTGGGTCATCGAGTTGTGGGAAAACTCGGCCATGGGAAGGAGTTCGGCCCATCATTCGGGGTGGCTGTCACAGAAGATTCTTAGATACGTCTCTAGCTCCTGGTTGACCCGTTCGGTTTCTCCATCAGTCTGTGGGTGGTAAGCGGAGGAAAGGGTGAGATCGTAATCAAGGAGCCTTGCAAGTTCTCTTGCGAAGGCAGAGGCGAATTGAGGACCTCGATCGGAGATGCAGTGGGAGTGGAGGCCGAATTGGAGGAAGACAGTTTTGAAAAACAACTTGGCAATTCCTGCCGCGTCGATGTCTTTGTTGCAAGGGGAATAAATTACCCCCTTCGTAAGCCCATGGTCTACCATGACCATGATGGAATCATATCCTAAAGAGGGAGGGAGACCAGTGATGAGGTTGACAGAGACCTGTTCGAAAGGGTGAGAGGCCACACTGGCCAGAGGAGTAAAAGGAGGGACAGTGGGATGGGTATTGACCTTATGTGCCTGGCAAACGGCACATCCAGAGACAAAACGTCGCACGAGATTGGCCATGCCAGGCCACCAATAATCACGTTGCATCAGGTTCTGGGTGCGGAATATTCCACCATGACCCCCAGTGGGGCTTTTGTGCAGGGAACGGATGAGGTCGACCTGGGCGGCTTCCAGGATGTAGTGTTTCTTCCAGAAGTACAGTTCGTTGCCATCAAAATCCCAATCACTGGCATTTATCTTTGGAAAGAGAGGTGAATCCTCGTATAATGCCTGCATGCACCACTTGATCATGGGGTCCATGGGGGAGGAAGCGGCAATTTTCTCCATGAGGGCCAAGTCTATTTTTCTGGTGAACAGGTTTTTGGGAAGAAGAGTGACTTCCTGGTTATCAGCAGAGGTATCAATGTTATCATGCTGGGACAGGGCGTCTGCAGGGCCCATCTGAGTGCCGGGAATGTGGTGGAAGTGCAGGTCAAAATCCTGCAGGAACATTAGCCAGCGCGCTTGCCAGTGGGACAACTTGTTCGGTTGGCGGAAGTAGGTGAGATTCTTGTGGTCAGTCAGAATCTCTACCTGGTGGCCGGTGCCCTGCAGGTAATGCCGCCATTTCTCCAATGCATGAATAACCACAAGTAACTCGTGATCGTAGATATCATAATTGCGCTCTGCCGGTGAGAGCGTCTTTGACAGGTATGCGCAGGGGTGGAGGTCACCATTGACATCCTTTTGCATGAGTACTGCTCCAGTGGCAGTGAGGGAGGTGTCCGTCATGACAGCAAACGGCTTCGTGACGTCAGGCATGGAGAGAACGGGCTGGCGGAGGAAGGACTGTTTGATTGCCTGGAATGCCTGCTCACAGGCAGGAGTCCAAGCCCAGGGGATATTCTTCTTGGTGAGATAATGGAGGGGTTTTGTGATGTGGGAGAAATCCTGAATGAACCTGCAATAGAAGTTGCAGAACCCTATGAAAGATCTGACTGCTTTTACAGAGGTAGGGGGGTTCCACTCGTGAATGGCTTTTAACTTAGTGGGGGTCCATCTTGACCTGTCCTTCCTGGACCATCATCCCAAGGTATTTGACTTCCTCGGCATCAAATGAGCATTTTTCTAACTTGAGGAAAAGTTTGTGTTCTCGTAACCTCTCCAAGACCCGGATGATGCACGCTTCATGCTCCCAAGTGGTGGCGGAATGAATCAGGAGATCATCCATGTAGATGATCAGCCATCCTTCAGCCATGAGATCTCCAAAGATGTGATCCATCAATGCTTGGAATGTAGCGGGGGAATTGCATAGCCCGAAGAACATCACTGTTGGTTCAAATAATCCCTGGGGGGTGATGAAGGCTGCCTTCCAGCGGTTGTTTGGCTTAATGAGGACATTGTTATATTCCCAGCGGATATCCATTTTGGTGAAGATTTTTGACCCTTTGAGATGGTCAACGAGGTCAGAGATGAGAGGGAGGGGGTAAGTGTTCTTGACCGTATGGGAGTTCAAGTACTGGTAGTCCTGGCAAGGGCACAGCGAACCATCCTTCTTTGAAACGAAGAAGAAGGGTGCTGCTTGAGGTGACTTTGAGGGGGTGATCTTCCTGGACTTGAGGTGTTCTTCAACAAATGCTTTACATGCCTCCGACTCCTTCGGGTTCAGAGGGTAGACCTTGGCGACTTTCAGAATGAAGTCTTTGTCGAGGTCAATGGCGTGGTCGAATGACCTTGATGGGGGTAGTTCCTCGGTGTTCTTCTTGTCAAAAACGTCCACGAAGGACTTGAATGGGGTTGGGAGAACTGCTTTCTCTTTGATGGCTTGGGCGGCGATCTCGGTGGCGATGGTTGCTTTTCGGAGAGGGTAAGCTTCCCTTGCTGAAGCGTCTACTCGCTTCTTCCAGAGCTTGGCGATCTTGGAGTCTGGGTCCAAGTCCAGGTACCGTACAAGGTAACGCTGCGCGATTGCCCGAGGGGAGTTATGTCGGGGCTTCTTTATTTGATCTGGGAGATTGATGTGGCCAGTGGCCCAATCTATTACTGGGTTTGCTTCTCTTAACCATGGTAAGCCCAGGATCATGTTTTCTTTTCCTATGTTGAGGACTAGGAAACTCCATTCCTCCTTGGTTTCTCCAATCCTAATGGAGATGGTGACCTTGTGTCGTATGACTCCTCCTTGATTGTTGGACCTGTCCACATTCTGCGCACAGAGTGGCTTGGGGAGGTGTTCCATTGGTAGCCTCTTTCGCTTCACTAGATCTCAGTCTATGAAGCATCCGCTTGCGCCGCTGTCCACCAGGGCAAATGTGTCGACAATTTGTCCTCCTTCATGTGCGAAAAGTGATACTGGAACTCGAATGGATTGCACATGGGGGTTTGATAATACTACAGGGGCGAGAGTATGGAGAGGAGAAGACGTCGAAACTTCCCTCTCTTCTAAAAATCCTTTGGCCACTCTTCGGCCACCTTGGTTGCTGCAACGGGCAGCCTGTCTTCATTGTTGTTGTTGAAACATGCTTTGAGCATGTTCAGGACATCGTCCTGTTGGGTGCCTTGACCTTTTAACTTGGACAGGTAGTCGACGAGTGGGGAGGGCTTTGGTTCAGGGGGTGTAATGATGGCAGCACGTGTGTGCTGGGGGTTGTGAGAGGGACGAGGGGGCGGTCCTCAGGAGCTCTGTCCATTGCGAGGGGGACGAGGATGGTTGGTTGAATGACAGCCGACCTGGTGGCATATGAAGCATTTGTTTTGCTTCACATACTCTGCACGTTGTACTGGAGTAAGTCAAACTGCATCAACATCCATGGTGTTAGGGTCCCTTCAGTTGGACGAGGGTTTGGACAAAGAGGAGAAAGTGGGGATGTAGCGCTTTCCTGCACAGAGGTCGTCAATTCACTTGTGCTGTGTGTGGAAGGCGGAGGTCTTCTCGGTCCATCTGGCAAGAGTGGTGGGGACTTTCTCACACGAAAGGACAGATTCAGCAAGGCGGGGGTCAAGTCTATGGATGAACCATTCAATGAGCGCTTTCTCATCAAATATTCCAGATTTTGCTGTGAGGAGCTGGAACTCTGTGACATAGGTGTCATAGCCGTCCTTGCAGTTGGCCTTGTTCTGGGTGAGGTTCCCCAGATCAATTCGGGCACTCTCTCCTATGTCAAAGGGGTGGAAGACCCTTTGGAAGTCCTCACAGACAGTTTTGAATTCTTTCTGTGCTTCGGTGGGGTGCCCATCCAGGGCGAGAGCCATCCAGCCTTCTGAGAAGGTCTTTCCTTTTCCTTCGCTCATTTTCATGAGAAGGGCACTGATTTTTGATTTGTTGTTGGGGAAGGCTGCCTGGTTTGCGTCGAAGTAGGTACGCATGGTGAGGAGCCATCGGGAGGCATCCTCGTTCAGGCCAGAGAAGTCCTTGGGGACGATGTTTTTCTTTTTGGACATGTCTTTGTCGTCGTCGTCTGGGAAGTATACGGGAGGGTAGTACGGTGGGGATGGGGAGCGGGAGACGTGGGGGGTTCTATCAAGATAGTTGCTGTTATAGTCGTTGTTGGGTGCCTGTTCAGATCCCTGCCCTAGACCCTGGTCCTCAGGTTGGTAAGAGGGTTTGGGGTCAGGCTGGGGCTGAGGGTCTGGCTGGGCGGGAGAATGTGGCGGCGATGGGTTGTCAACGACGATGGGTTCTGGTTTGGGGGATGGAACACGGAAAGAGCGACCAACACGTCTTGAGTGTGGGATGGAAATGGTGGGCGAGAGGGGAGGGTGGCTTTACTGCTGAGAAGCAGAAGCGAGGTGAAGATCTAGTTCTTTTGTTACGCTGGGCACTAACAACTAGAACTCTGAGGTGGCACTCTGGAGTAGCCGCAGGACTCGTGAAGCATTTCTGAGCTGGGTCTCAGACTATGTCTTAGTGTGCACACTAAGAGTCTGGAGTAGAAACTAATTGCTAGCAGTGAACTGCGTAGAACTAGATAAAGTACATCTGGGTAAAGACAGAGTTCTTATACTACTGGGGTCTGTGCACAGACCATGCTCCCTAATTGGGTCGCGAGAGCGAAAACACAAATGAGGAAAGAATACCCTAGAAGCTTCTCGAGTATGAAAGAAATGGCGTCCGTGCACGAGAAGTGATGACTAATCCGAATAGTCGTACTGTTCGAAAGGCACTAGCAAAAGGCTAGGTGAATGTAGTAGTCCAAGTGGTAGAGGGGAGAAAAAGTATACCACTGTTAACAGATGGTTAGTCGATCGGCAGCCGACTTGGTGGCAGACGAAGCATTTATTCTGCTTCATGTACTCTGCACGTTGCACGGGAGTAAGTCGGACTGCGTTGACGTCCATCGCATTGGGGTCCCTTCTGTTGGACGAGGGCTTGGTGGGAGAGGAGAACGTAGGGATATAGCGCTTCCCTGTGTGGAGGTCATTGATGCGCTTGTGTTGCGCATGGAAAGCGGATGTTTTCTCTGCCCATCCAGCAAGTGTGGTAGGGGGTTTCTCACAGGAGAGGACAGACTCGGCGAGGCGGGGGTCGAGTCTGTGGATGAACCATTCTATAAGGGCTTTTTCGTCAATAATTCCTGACTTTGCAGCGAGGAGTTGGAACTCAGTGACATAGGTATCGTAGCTGTCCTTGTGGTTGGCCTTGTTCTGGGTGAGGTTCCCCAGGTCGATACGGGCGCTCTCTCCTACGTCAAAGGGATGGAAGACCCTGTGGAAGTCCTCACAGACAGTTGAAAACTCTCTTTGGCGTGCAGTGGGGTGTCCATCTAGAAGGAGGCTCATCAATCCTTCGGAGAACGTCTTTCCTTTCCCTTCACTCATTTTCATGAGGAGGGCATTGATTTTTGACTCGTCGTTGGGGAATGCCGTCTGATTAGCGGCAAAATATGTGCGCATGGTGAGGAGCCATCGCGAAGCGTCTTCGTTGAGGCCGGAGAAGTCCTTGGGAACAATGTTCTTCTTATCAGACATATCATTGTTGTCGTCTTCGTCGTCAGAGGAATCTGCGGGTGGATAATATGGCGGGGAGGGGGAGCGGGAAACGTGGGGAGAGACGTGGGGGGTTCTGTCGAGCCAATCACTGTGATAACCGTCGTCGCTGGGTGCTGGTTCGTCTTCCTGCCCTAGACCCTGGTCCTCGGGTTGATAAGAGGGTTCGGGGTCTGACTGGGGCAAAGGGGAAAACTGGGGTTGAGGGTCTGGCAGGGCGGGAGAGTGTGGCGGCGATGGGTTGTCGACGATGATGGGTTCCAGTTCGGGGGAGGGAACGCGGAAAGAACGACCGACGTGTCTGGGACGTTGGATGGAAATGTTGGGCAAGAGGGGAGGGCAGCTTTACTGCTGAAGAGCAGAAGCAAGGTGAAGATCTAGTTCTTTTGTTACGCTGGGCGCTAACAACTAGAACAGCGAGGAGACACTCTGGAGTGGCCTCAAGACTCGGGAGACGATTCTGAGCTGAGTCTCAGACTATGCCTTAGTGCGCACACTAAGAGTCTGGAGTGAAACTAATTGCTAGCAGGTGACTGCGTAGAACTAGATAATGTACATGGTGTAAAGGCCGAGCCCTTTATACTACTGAGGTCTGTGCACAGACCATGTTCCTAATCGAGATGCGAGAAGGAAACTACTAATGTTATAATCATATCTCTTATAACTATCTTTTGTGTTTGGACTTCGTCAATATTTCTCTTTCAAAGGTCACGTGACTTTGTGCACGTGATTGTGGGATTATACATAAAACCACAGGCTGACTAAACATATGACGTCGTGGTCCAGACTGGCCCAGACTCTATGACATCACGCCTCATGTATTTAATCTCCGTTTGCTTCTCTTCTTTTTTGATCACCATCGACTTCTATTTCTCATCATCGTCAACTCGTGACTTCTTCATATGTACATGTATAGTAACTAGTCTCACGCACTGCATGGTCTGTGCGCATTCCCCTGTAATATAAAAAGGCTTGTGGTTGCGGCTAGGATTCCCTAGCTTTAACCTCTTGTCTTATTCGCTGGCAACAGTTGAGAGATTAAGGACTGAGCTATCCTCATTATACTTCGCCAGTTACTGTGTATAGCTGCAACAGTTGCGGAACCCCGTGTGACTTGATAACATCGTTGTCTCGTAACAACTAATATGGAAGGAATGTTCCAGAAGATTCCGGAGTGTGAAGGAAAGCGTGTCCATGCGCGAGAAGTGATGACTAAGTAAGAACGGTTGTTACCGTTCAAGTGGAACTAGCAAAAGGCTAGGTGAATGTAGTAGTCCCAACGGTAATGGAGAGAAAAAGTAGACCACTACCATAACAAAACTATAGATGGAGATGAAGAGTATGAGATCAATAAAATCCTATCCCATCATGGGTTGAAGGGACACTGTCAATTCCTGGTCTCCTGGGAAGGATACTCTGCAGTGGAGAATACCTGGGAACCAAATGGGAACTTGGTCCATGTGCAGGCCCTGCTTCAGGCTTATAAGCTGCAACACCCCATGGATTTTCCCTCTCCATCCTCCCAGTAAAACAGCAATGGCCATTCCCCCCACAGACAACTATGCCCTGCTCCCAGCTCAGCCTCCTGTCCACTCTTCATGCCTTCCAGTTTCCTCTCACTGCATCCTTTATGCCGCCGTCCTTGAAAATCCTGTTGTTACATATGCCTTAGAGCAATGTATGGATTTCACTGGGGACTATGTCCTCCGCACCCTCACCAGTCTTTACCACTCCTATGCCCTCGCCTGCACCGTCCATACCCATCTCTGTCCAGACAACCAACCACCCATGTACACCACTGCCCTGGAAACCTCCCTGATGGAGGCCAGAAGTTACACCCTTGACATCCTTTGTGCTGAAGGGTTCAGGTACGTAGTGGATCAACTCCTTCCAACCAACCTCGCACACAACCTCCGCCCCATCCTTGTCACCCTCACTCCTCATGAAAGGGAGTTTTATTTTCAGTCCAACAACCATATTGTTACAGTTTTACCCCTAAGCATACCCCGCCACTCATTTTCCCATGCTCACGTGTCCCCGCCGTCCCCGCCGTCTTGCGATGCCACCCATCGCCTGCTCCTTAGTTGCCTAGTGGACGTTATCCACTTCCCCAGTCGTTCCGCAAGTCTCAGTGTTGTTACACTGAGATAACCCCTGTCTTCTCGCCCCGTTGGGCCAGACCCACAGTTGAGCTGTCACGTCCCTCATTTCTTAACCAATGACATTTCTTGCATCACATGACTAGCACGTGATTAGATTACGACGTGTCCTTACCTTCACATCGAGACCCGTATCCAAGGGCTCCGCTGTTCACGCACCCTTTGCCCTGTGGGCCACACCTCGAGGACATCGTCACTTCACCTTCTGATCTTCCTATTCGTTGACAATGTCGCCACCTTGCTCAGAGCTTTGCTCCCTTGTTACTGGCACTTTGCTGCTCCACATTTTATGGTTATGACTCAACGCAACTCATAACCCTTCACCCTCGCTGCCACGCACAGCTTGGTCTGTGCGCCATATCTATTCAGTATATATACCAGCATACTTAGTATAGTATGGCTTCCCTAGCTAATTCTACACATCTACCAAGTGCCTAGCAATCTAGCTTATACCCCATCTGCTGATAGAGCCGATAAGCTTCAGCTTGATCTCGTCTGGTCACCACCATACAACATCTCACCGACACTTGCTCTGCAGAAGCCCGATAGTGTCGTCTACGCAAGTCGGCCATCTTCCTGATTAGGCCCGAGCCCCTATTCAAGCGCTCGCTGCTAGTTGTTTCGCACTCCAGCGTAACACATATTGGGGTTCTTCACCCCATCACTTGTGGCCCCAATCCCCCTCCTCATCCTACCATGGAAGGATCTCCTCCGCCACTACCTGTGCCTGCACCATCCACTAGAGCTTCTCCTGCAACCACCTTGGTAGCAGACTCATTGCATGAGACCATGGGAGAATCTTTGGAGTCCTTTCGGACTGACATCAACGAGCCCTAGGTTGCTTGTTGACACTCCCCCTTACCGCCTCGCACTGTGCATCACCAACCTCACCAGGCACTTCTCCAGGTTGGATCTATCCCTGGATTGGTCACCCTCACTGCCACAGGAAGAAGGATCACCACTAGAGCAGTACACTCTGTTACCCCTCAGCCACCATCTCGCAGAGGAACCCCTGCCATCCAGCTCATCCCTTGGGTCTCCTCCCCCCTTGCCACAACTGCTGGTTCTGCCAGTTCCTCGTATGGACCTCCGCCCCCCTACCTCGCCAACTGTGGCACTCATGATGCCCCCATCATCCTGGAAGATAGATTCCCTGTATTACACTGATGTGTGAAACAACTAGCAGCGAGCACTTGAATAGGGGCTCGAGCCTAATTGGGAAGATGCTGACTTGCATAGATGACACTATCAGGCTTCTGCAGAGCAAGTGTCAGCAAGATGTCGTGTGGTGGCAACCAGATGAGATTGAGCAGGCTCTTATCGGCTCTATTGGCAGGAAGGGTATAATGCTAGATTACTAGGCACTTGGTAGATGCATAGAATTAGCTAGAGAAGCTGTACTGTTCTAAGTACGCTGGTATATATACTAATAGATACTGTGCACAGACCGAGCTGTGTGTGGCAGCGAGGGCAAGGGGTTATGAGTCGAGTCGAGTCATAACGGTGAATGGAGAAGCAGCAAAGTGCCGGTAATGAGGGAGTGAAGCTCCAAGCAAGATGGCGACACCGTCAGTGAATGAGAAGATCAGAATGTGAAGTGATGATGTCCTCGAGGTGGGGCCCACAGGGAAAAGGGGACGCGAATGGCAGAGCCCTTGGATATGGATCTCAGCGCATAGTTAAAGACATGTCGTAATCTAGTCATGTGCTAGTCACGTGATAAACCAAATATCATTGGGCAAGAAAATAGAGATGTGACAGCTCAGCTGTAGGTCCAGCCTGACAGGGTGATGACATAGGGGGCTGTCTCAGTATCACAGTACTGAGATGTCCAGGAAAGATCAGGGAAGTGGATGATGTCTACTAGCGACTGGGGAGCAGGCAATGGGCGGGATCACAAGACAGTGGGGGCAGCGGGGGCACATGAGCATGGGAAAACGAGTGGTGGGGTACACTTAGGGGTAAAACTGTAACACCCTGCAGCCAGCCCTTATCCTACTCGACCTCGCCTCGTCCGCCCGCAACTTTGCTTTGAGTGCGGGACCATCGGTCACTTCTGCAGGGAGTGCCCCAACTACACCTGTCCCTTCTGTCACCAGATTGCCCCAGGTCATATTCAGGAGTTTTGCCCTGAATGCATCTGCAGCCTCTGCAGCGCCATTGGCCACATCATCGCCAACTGCACCTTCTGGGAGGACATCTGGGCAGACATCAGTGCCGATGATGCTTACAACGACAACATCAACAAGGGAGTGTCTCAATGAAGGGGTCTTACAAGTAGTGGAGTCAGAGTCTCCACCATGGGAAGGGGGTAATGTTATGATAGTGGTCTACTTATTTCTCCCTCTACTGGTTGGACTACCATTTTCTCCTGGCCTTTTGCTAGTTCCCTTTGAACAGTATGACTGTTCCAATTAGTCATTATTTCCCACGCTAGGATGCTGTTTCTTTCATACTCCAGAACCTTCTCGAGTATTCCATCCTCTTTAGTCTTTACAGCTCTCACAACCTGATTGGGGTCATGGTCTCTGCACAGACCTCTGTACTATATAAACCCAGCCTTAGGACACTTGTACTTTATCTAGTTCTACACAGTAACCTGCTAGCAATTAGTTTCACTCCAGACTCTTAGTGTGCGCACTAAGACATAGTCTGAGAATTGTCTCTAGAGTCCTGCGGCTACTCCAGAGTGCCACCTAGTGTTCTAGTTGTTAGCGCCCAGCATAAAACCTGGCTCCTCTCCTATCAACCTGCACAGTTGTACCAGGGACAACAAGGCCTGCCTGCTGATACTTGCATACAGCAGGCATTTTCTCTTGCCAACAGACTTGAGATTGTCCCTTCCTACCAGACAATCTGGGCACTGGATGCCACCTTACCACCACCATCGCCACTTCCTGCTGCTCCCAAGATGAATTGGGATTTCTCCGATGACAATGAATCCTCCATCAAATGCAAACATTCGAGATGCTCCTGTAACAAGGAGATCATCATGCCTGCCACCCCCAGTACCACTGTAAAGTGGGACAAGGACAATTTCATTGACATATACAGTTGCATCAGACAGCCCTCCGATGATGATGATGGTTTCCCATCAATGGCCAGGGCATTCCTCCCAGAGGATTTGCCCAATATTAACATGAGGTTAGTACCATTTCAATCCACTCCAGATGCATGCTCACAATCTTTGGTCAACTCCTACTTATGTGGTGATCCCATAGTTTGTAGTATGGTAGTATCGGTGAATGTAGTAGGTACAAGCATATCTCTACATTGGACAATGGACTCTTGTTCATGTTCTGAAACTGCCTGATCCCTTAAGCAATGCTTGTGTGATCATGGTAACAAGAATCTATGGATTCTCAACTCAGGTGCTTCAATGCACTTTACATTCAATAAGAATGACTTCATGACATATGAAGAATTAAAAGGTGATGCACGTATTCCTGTACGTACCACTGTGTCAATGATCTTTGTTACCAGCAAAGGACATGTCATGATCCGCTGGCAGAATGGAGATAAGGATGAGATCTTAGATCTCCATGACATATGCCATATTCCCCACTCTTCTGCTCAGCTGGTATCTCTGGGCAATTAATGCACCATGGCGCCACAATTTGTGGTGATAAATTAGAGCTTTCGGTACTCTATGGCAATGGCACTATGCTTGCTAAGTTTAAACCAGGCCATATCAGCCCAGGGATGTTCACCCTGGAAGCTCTACCATTGGTTAACATGAACATGACCAAGATCATCACATTTGACATAGTCCATCGCTGACTAGGTCACCCTTCTAAGGACATAATTCGTAATCATAACATTTTATTCGTACACTTCGTACACTTTCATTTCGGACTTAGTCGTTTCCAACTTCAAAGGTCACGTGACATAGCGCACGTGATCATGGGAACTTACATGTGATCCATTGCTGACTAAGCATATGATGTCATGACCTAGACCAGGCCTAGACTCTATGACGTCACAACACATGTATTTAATCTCCGTTTACTTCTCTTCTTTTTGATCCCCGCGCCTCGTGTGGTTAATCACCGTTGCGCTTCCTCTTTAGTCTATCCATGTATAGTAGATCATCTCATGCACAGCATGGTCTGTGCGCACTTCTGTACAATATATAAAGGCTCGTGGTTAGACTAGGATTCCCTAGTTTTAACCACTTGTCTATTCACTGGCAACAGTTGAAGATTAAGTTGAAACTCCTTGATTCCATCTTGCCAGGTCTTTGTGTAGACCTGCAACTGTAGTGGGACCTCGTGTGAAAGGGTACTACATGCTAGCATTCGACTGCGCGTTGCCTCGCAACACTTGGTTAAAACTTCAGATACACACCCGGTCCCCAGGGTAGGGGTAGCGTGCTTGTCGGCGTTTGGCCAATAGCGTACCCGTCTCATTTCTCCTATCCCGCACATACCAGTAGGCCTCCACTTGACGGAGCAGAAATCCCGCTGAAGGGAAAACCCGGTACTCAGGGTTAAGAGTCGTTACTGCACGTTCAGCAGTTTTCTTTTCTGATTGCCCCCGCCGCTTTTAGGGGAACCCCTTGGAAGGGTAGTTTTGCTCTTGTCGTAGCACTTGTAAAATTCATTCTCCGTCGCTCCCTTGGAGTTGATATTCTGCGCTAGGGTCGTGCCTAGTTTGCAAAGAGCGACTTCGGGACCCCCAAATCCCGTTGGCTGAGCTATTCCCAATTGTAGTCCCTGTGGTAACACGGGAGGTAGAACCAAAGAAAAAATATTCCAAAATTTGTCAATTAGTAGTAAAAAAGTCTTTACCCGTTCTCGTCCATTACCGGACAAAACTTTGTCGGAGATATTACCTCCGTTCGAAAAAATATTTTCTACGTCCTACTTGTTGTAGAGTCCCCCAGAGTCACCTTGGAAAATAGGAGACAGTAAGGGCCTTTATACCTCGTAGTTTTCTTTTCATCTTTTGCCGAAGAAGCCGGTTCAGCCGAAGAAAAAGGTTGCTGAAGAAGATTTCAAAAATCACCCCTTTTCCTCCACCCCCGACTTCTTTTAATTTCTGCTTATCAAACTGGGTTCCGAATATTCTACGGATTTCCCAGACGACGACCAGAAAAGGATGTCTGATCCTGGTCCGTCTTACGCCCCCGCCGACTATGTCCCTGCCGCCCCCACCTATGACGATCAGACCCTGCGCGCCCTCTTCGCGCAGTGGTTGGAAAAAGATACCCAAGGAGGAATTTCTAAGAAAGTTGCTGACCCAGGAGAATGGGATGGCGACAGAGAAAAGTTCCACCATTGGTGGACTTCACTTAAAGTCTGGGTGTCCATCAACACCTGGAAAACCGACAAACTCAGGACGGTCGCGGTTCTCAGCCGCATTAAAGGCAAGGGCCAGGACTTTTCGCAATTGGTCCTGGAAGATTATGTCATGGAGGAAGAAAGATACATAGATCCCCTTGACAAATCTAAAGGCAGAAAGAAGGATCTGGCCTGGCCAGAATGGGAGTACTTACAGGCCATGATCAGAGGCCACTTCCAGATCGACGTGCTTGCTCATCAGGCACTAAGGAAATTGGCCGCTCTCACCCAGGGCCAAACCCAAATCGATACCTTCCTAGAAAGGTTCAAGGTTCTATACCGACAATCGGAGTGCGAGCCCAAGCACGCCATTGAACTTCTAAAAAGGGCAGTAAAATACGAGATCTACAAACAGGTCTTCCTCTCATGTTCCGAGGATGTCCTAGAAGATTTCAATAGTCTAGTGGAAGAGTTTAGAAGGACAGGAAGGTCCTTCGAACAGATGTATGCTGAGAGGGGAACGGGGCAAGCGCGGCAATGGAGGCCGTATTCGCAGCAGCCCCAAAGAGGTTACCCGCCTCCTAAAGGACCCCCTCCTGGCTTCACAGCCACTGGAACACAACCGGGCCGCAGAGCCCCAATGGATCTTTCCGCACAACAATCTGGCCCTGAGACCAGAACATGTTTCGGCTGTGGGCAGGCCGGACACATCCGCCCAAACTGCCCTCAAAACCCAAACCGTTGGGATAAAGCCGGTGCCACTCCTCGCCCGAAAGTAAGGCAGCAGTGGATCCAGCAGGCCGATGGAACCTACGTCCAAGGTTGGGTTCAAATCAATGCCGCGGAGGTAACCCCTCCAAATTCCTCATATCAGTCAAGGCCGTTACCGGCACCACCTGCGGTTGGAGCACCGCAACAAGAAGTTTCCCAGCGCGCCGCGTATATGGGAGATGACGCCCGAGCGTACTGGGCAGATGTCTTCACTTGCGAAGCAAAGGAAAAGGCCTCGCGGTCTTTAAAATAAAGAAGTCTTCTAGTGTAGGGGTACCTAGAGGACAGAACAATATTTCTTCTTTAAATTATTTTTCAAATTCTTTCTCTGCCCTATCTACATTTGTGGACTATTCCTTAGACACAGATGAACTTTCATACGTACCATCAGAATCTAAGCTTTCGATTGGATCGGTCTTTGCGAATTCATCCCCGGATGTAAGTGCAGATGTCCCCGATTTAGTTGATTGTAAAGAGGACGAATTTCTTGATTCCTGTATTAAATCAAATGAACTATCTATAGAAAAACTCGAAAGAGCGTCTCCTAACGGGAGCGCAGCGCACAAAAGCGTGCTTAATTCTCTTTTGAGACAAATGAAAACCAGATCTCCGATTTCATCTCCGTCTTCTTCTAATTATAAATCCCCTAAATCTTCTTTAATGTTTGGTGGAGATTACTCCCCGGTGGTGAAAATCACCTACCAGTCAAACGCTACTTGGCAAACTCGTTCGCTTAAAGCTTTGCTGGATACGGGAGCAGTCAATACCTTCATTGACAAAAATTATTGCGATACGAGAAAAATAGACACTGTACCATTAGAACGTTCCATGGAGGTTATCAATGCAGACGGCTCTAAAGGAGCAATAGGTCGCATTACGCACAAAGCCTACCTATTTATGGAAATTGATGGGCACCACGAATCGATCGAGGCTTACGTCTCTCTTCTTGGTTCTCATCAAATGATTATTGGTTACGATTGGTTTGCACGTCATAACCCAGACATTGACTGGCGTTTCAAAACCATTAAATTTAATCACTGTTCACCTTACTGTAGTGTTATCAGAGACTCTATTTCATCTTCGAACATTACTTCTTGCTGTACGATAGAACC
>JBBPSI010000263.1:0-32339 GCA_038093515.1 Butyriboletus loyo
GCTTGTCCTCTAACTCGGTGCTCTACCATATCCGGTCAGCTTGTTTAATATATGGAAAACGAGAACGTATTCCCTGACTGAACCTCTACATCGTTGCGCTACAGGAAAATTTCCCAGAGCCCTCGCGCGCAAATGTCCTAATGATTGTAATGTTCGAAGGAGGAGGGGAAGACGTATAAGATGGAAGGTCGCCCGTGTCAGATGAGTAGATTCACTCACTTTGCACTTCCTGACGGCTGTAGTGGATTTCCTTCGCCTTGTGCTACCTTCAGCGTCAATCCTGCCTAGGTGGGCCATTTACTTGAATACCAGTCTTCGAAGCGCTCTCGATAGGACCGTGTGTCGATTGTCCTTTGGATTTTCAGGCTTGCCAATAATACGGTTGCCTTTCCTGTCACATCGACAAGTGGATACAGATATCTGTTGGTCTGACGGCTTCGAGGCTAGCGCTATGATATCGCGAGTCATCAAAAAAATTGAGCTGAGGAAAGGAAAGTGCCGGGGGTATCGATGTTACCTTCGTACTGTGCCTATACATTTGTTCTGCGTGACACTCTTCGCCGATTATCAGGCACTGGTGTGAGAGAAATACTACGGGAAAAAACCTGAGACCCGCTGTGATTTTCAACGCCCGGAACGTCCCACTGGCACTAGTAATACTGATGCTCTTGAGGATGATCAGCAGAGAGTGTCGAGCGTCGAGCGTTATCCGCGTGTGGGGTCAGGGTGGAGTACCGAAGTTCTGACAGGTACCTAACTGCAAACCGCAGGGTCTTTTTTTTCCATGCTCAGAATCACCGCGTCCGTACATCGTCTCAAGCTGAAGATGTCTTGAAATTGCTTTGCCATAGCAGTGGGGTCTAATTCGAATTTTTGACCAATAGATTCATAGTATCACAGATCCATTGAAATGGCGTATTGGTCGCTGACACATTGACATCGCTACACCAAGAAGACGAAGAAAAGGACAAAAAAAAAAGGGGGGGGGGGGATGTCAAACGTGGTCGGTGGCGGCGAAAGCATAATAATATACACGCTCAATGATACACTTTTAGCTTCTTTGCTCCCCTTGCATTCCGCCATGTTTTATATCTTCTCATCGATGTTGATGTGCACGGCCTTGACAGCGGTGTAGCTAGTGCGGTATCTCAGTAAACCAATACACACCGGTGATAGGGGGAAAAGACGTACTTTTGCAACGCATACTCGCCCAACTCCCTCCCGATACCACTCTGCTTGAAGCCACCGAATGGCACAGCCGAACTCAACTGATTCACACAATTGACCCATGCCGTTCCCGCCTTGAGTCGGTGCGCCGTCTTGATTGCCCGGTTCAGGTTCTGGGTGAACACGGCTGCAGCGAGACCGTACACGGATTCGTTGGCCTGTCTAATCACGTCTTCCTCGTCCTTGAATTTGATAACAACACCGACGGGACCAAAAATTTCTTCTTGGACGATCTTCATGTCCGGAGAAGTGTTGGTGAAGATGGTGGGTCGGATAAAGTAGCCTTCATTGCCTTGACGTTCACCGCCGACTTCGATCTTGGCACCAGCTTCCTTGCCGGATTGGATGTAACCCATGATACGCTATAGAATTCAAATGCATGAGATACGGGAAATGAGATGCGAGGTGTGCTGGCTTCGAGACCACTGACATTGAATTGGATCTCAGAGACTTGAGGACCCTGGAAGGTCTCTGGGTTGAAGGGGTCCCCGACCTTGAGTGACCGAGCCTTCTCAGTGAAGAGCTTGAGGAACTCATCATAGATGCCCTCCTGGACAAAGATACGTGATCCAGCACAACATGTCTGACCATGATTCCAGCTGCCGGTGACGTCAGTCCTTCGACTTCACTCAAGGTTTGATATATAGGGAGGACGAACAAGATACCAAACGCGGCCCAGTTCACGGCCTGCCCCAAATCCGCATCATCGAAGATGATGTTGGGGCTCTTGCCGCCCAATTCCAAGGTCACATTCTTCAGGTTGCTCTTGGAGGATGCTTCTAAGACCTTGCGACCGACAAGCGTCGAACCAGTGAAGGCGACTTTGTCGATCTTCATGTGGTGAGAGATGGCATTGCCGACAGTGTTACCATAGCCAATGAGAATGTTGACGACACCAGGAGGGAAACCAGCCTCGTTGATGAGGTGGGCCATGCGGAGCGCAGTCAGGGGTGTGAACTCGGAGGGCTTAAGAATAACTGTGTTTCCAGTTGCCAGTGCGGGCCCAAGTTTCCAGGCCAACATGAGTACTACGAATACAGTTATTCTATATCGAGCCCAAGGATAGCTTCCCAATGGTCACGCTCATTCGGTACGACATAGAGAGGGGAAGAACAACCTGTGGGTTGTCCTGCTTGAATGACAAGCAAGAACGGACATCCACTCTGTGGAACCTGGAGGTTCGGGATCTCGCCGCATTATAAGGTACAGGAGGCGTGTGTCAGCCGTTATTCCGTTATTCTGTAGCAACGAGCGAGCTTACGAATTTCGTTTCATGTGTACTTTCACGCTGACTGCAGATCTGAGAGTCATTCGTATTCGCCACGGACGCCTGCAACGAGTGGCTTCGGTGAGTGTATAATAACACAGTATTGACTTGTTGTTCGTACCTTGGGATAACCAGGGCATCGGGCACAAACTGCAACCTTCCCGAGACGAACAACCTGCCAGGGACAACTATCAGATGCAACACGAGTAAGTGGACATTGGCTTGCTGATGTGGATATGCCTGATACGACCCATTTGTACCGTAGACTTCAACAGGGTCGATTGACAGTTCTGAGACGTCTCTTTGTCAGATTCCATTGTAGGCCGGAATCAGCGCCGCTGTGATGGTGTAAGAAAAAGCTCCTCATAAACTTTCCGGTACTTCCCGGAATTACTTTTCAGAGTGGTGACCGAGTCACTTGCCACGGGTAGAGATTACTTTCGTGGTATCTACGGATCTTGTACGTCCCGTTACTCACGATGTTGGTAGTCGAGAACACATTAGGATCCGCAATCCTGGGAATCAACGGCTGCATGGGCAAGTGCCGGCGCAACGCAGCCTTGGAGACCGAAGCACGAGGCCACCATGTCAAACTCTGCGAAGGTTATCATCGTTGTAATATCGATTTAGGAGGGCGTTGAGATGCATCGAGGCGAGGGTTGCAGTCCTATGGCCTGGACGCGGGGGGTACTCGCCCATATCTGGTTGATCCATTTCGGCAAGGTTTGATACAACCGTAGACTGCCTTGGCAATCCTCACGACAGAGACACATCGGGATGGAACCTGACGTAGCTGTCCGCCCATTCAACGAAGTGGACACGTGATCCAGATTCGACCGAAATGGGGACGCAAAGTTGTTGGTCCCGTAGTATTGCATGTCACAAAAGCGTACAAAGAGGCCCACCCATCTCCGGACGGGTTCTGGTTGACCTCATGCAAAAGAGGGCGCAAACCTCATGAAAAGGAAGCGCCGTAAGATCGATGCCCAGCGTGGACAGACAGTATATTACCTCACTTTCTTGACAACGAAAAGAACAATCAATGACCGTAGCTTTCTCCACAGGAGGGTGCTCTCCTCGAGCGCCAGTCTGGCTGCACGCTGCTCGTGAGTTGCAATGACCCCGGTAAACCCATCTTGTCAGGACTAGAAGCAATCCACTAGCATGCGTATTCAACCATAGAATGAATTGGTATAGAACTCACCTCCACCATTGGGGGCATATGTGTTAGTGGAGCCTATGCGGACTGGATGTTGAACGTTGACTAGTCGACCTCCGTTGTTTCCGATTTATCTCCTGCTACAGAAGACAATGGCGCGCGACCTGTTGGAAGTGATGCAAAATGTAACCTGACTGCTATTCTGACGACACAGTACGGTTGAAGTGACACCGACCTGGCGGGCTGGGTGTATCCCATAAGCTCAGAGGCTGTTCTCAGCTCCGTATTCATTCATTCATCAACACAAACCAAGGGACATTCCCATCGCACACATCCTCACCTTCGACAAACCCTGTAGGCGAAAAATCGCGCCAAGCTTTGGAGCGAACAGCCAGTTTGTCATTTGTGGAGTCGGATTCCGGAGGAGTGAGTTCAGCCCATGGGCGCTTGAGCAGGCAATGTATGGAACAGGTAATTCTGAATATGGAAGGAGGTGACATTTGTACCACTTCCCCAACCATCATGTCCAAATTATATGGCAAATTTGTGCAGTCGTGGTCGAGAGCCGAGGCACAGCGTTCAAAATAACGAGCCAAAAAATTATATCGATCACGTTACGAGCCTTTGTCAAACTGTAGTGATTTGCAGGGCCCGGCCCGGCTTAGTAGGGCTTAGGCCCGTTAAGATCATAAGCCGGGCCGTCACAGAGGGCTCCGGCTCGGCCATGGCTAGTGAGGGAAGGGTGTCGAGCATCAGATAGAGCAACAGCAACGACCGCGCAAGCTGGTGGATGTCCAAGGCCGTTGAATATGCGGTAAGTCAGACCTGCGTACGAGGTTTGGACAACCTGAAAACACTCGAAATGTGCACTCACGATGTACTGCTTCTTGGTACGCGAACGCTTGCTATACTTGGCAAGAGAAAAGACACCGACGAAGAAGCTGGTAGTGCAAGCAGCGAAGATGACGAGCCACCTTTCTGTGGGTTGATGTTGCGGTATGGGTCGCGGTAGCCCACACTGGAGGTAGCAGCCCATTGCTTCTGGGAAGTGATGGCGTAGCTCTATGGAGCAACCTGATGTCAATGAGTGAACGGCAGGAGTATAGTGACGAATGAACCCACCTCAAGACGGTAAATGAACTCGACGAGAGGGATGTCCGGCTTGTGGCCGAAAGCATGGCAGGTCTAGAAGTTGCCGTGGGTTACAGTTCTTGAACTTGATCCTCAAGAATTCATGATCATCAGGGGCGAGTCTGCAGCGGAGCTCAAAGGCGAGGGCAGAAATGAAGTTGGCTGGATAACGTTTTATCTCAGTATTCGTGGGTACTATATACATGAGGCTTACGAATGCCAGCAAGTTTTGGATTCGTCTTGACCATCTCGAGCATGTGGAAGAGGGAAGGAAATAAAGGGGTCTGGGAGGTCTCGATCAACGGGAGCTGGGGAAGGTCACCATTGAAAGCGATGCGTTTGAGTGGGCGGAGGATTGGGTGGAGGTAGTCGTAGATTCCAGGCATTCTTCAGAGTCGTGGATGGCCAAACACAAAGTGGCAAATAGCACTGAGGAAGTGTTGCGCAGCCTTTGCGGTAGCAGCTCGCAGGAAGCGTAAAGTCGCGATCTGTTGCTTACTGGAAAGCCTGTCAAGACGTGGCATCGGATTGGACCACATTCCCCAACTTCATAGCAAGAAACGTGGTAGAACGTACCAGGCTGTATTTGGCGTCAGTACGGCGTAACATCTTTTACTGAGAGTGAGAAGCGTGGCTGCGTTATCGGCATCTCTGAGCAACAGCCCGTTTTGGGTGGGTGGGCGCTTCAATGACAATGCGAACGTTCACAAGAGTCAGCGAACGTACATCGATGAACTTTCCCATAGACGCAGATGAACTGAACGACGCAGTGTCAGAAGTTGAAGCTGGAAATTATACAATCAAAGTTAATTGGCTGGATGGTGGTATGGACATAAGGAACGTGCAGCAACAATGGTCATGCAAGTCGGAAAATAAAATACAAACCAGTGTCCCATACCGATTTGATCTTGACTACGCTGAATTTCAGTCACGTTCAGGTGAACGTTGGAGAACTTCATTGAATTTCCCGCGACCTGCGGTCAGTGACTTCATCGCTGCCACTTTGGACAGTGAAAGCCATGGCTTCTGGCTTGTGTCAGAGTGAGGCCGGGCCTTGAGCTTAAGCCCCTATGAGTCCTATAATATACATGCCCGGCTTGGCTCGGGGCTTGAGGAGGCTGGGCTTTCCAAATCACTAAAACCTACCTGGCCAGGGACAACAATTCGCTACAACACGAACGAGTGGATATTTGCTGACTGATATGAGACCCATTTGTACCATGGACTTCATCAGGACGATTGACCACTGCTGCTTCGCTTCTAAGACGTTGGCCTCGTAAACTGGTTTAATCAAGTTCCTGATGCGAGCACCAAGGATAGTACATTCATCAGCACCATTTGTGACATTCCACTGTTAGTCAGAATTAGCATCGCCGCGAGGGTGTAAGAACGAGTCCATCATGAACTATCTCAGAATCCCCCGGGTCATTCGCCTGAGTGATGACCCCTCGGAGGATTTACTCGCAACAAGATAGGGATTGCCTGTGCAGTAGCTGCGAACCTTGTACGTCTCATCGCTAACGTCGGGGACGCACCAGGACTGGCAAAGCTGAGGAAGGCCTTCTCCGCTCCACATGCCTTCTTGAGGTTCTTGGCTTAACCTTACCACCTCCCCGGAGAGATTTCAGATGTTGCTGTTGATGAACGCTGACGTCGTAAGAACATCAGCAAAACGCAGATTGAATTTTCAGTGAACCCAGGGAGAACACATGGACTCTGGATCATGTTCTGTATCACGATCAGTGATTTTTTCTATACTTACACATTTCTACTTCGCCTGCTCATTTTTTCATTCTCCGTCTCAACCTGACCCTTGCTTTATTCCTCATCCTCATGCAGACGCACCTCAGTCTTTCCGCATCAAAGACCAAGCCTTATCGCATTCCGTTTAGTCCGAGCCACCCATAGTTCTTCCGATTCTGCAAATGGTATAGTATCCCTCAAAGGTGTTGGTGGTACAAACCCCACTGTAACTTACCAAGATACAGGGCAGAAGTATAATCTGGATACTAAAAAAAGGGGTGGACGTCCATAGGTTAGTCAATTCCGAACTACAGAACCACCCGTCAGTGGGACGCACTCAAGCCAATCCCCATTCGTGAGAAAGCTGAATAGAATGCCGGAGCTGTTACGAGTTTGGCTCCCTCGCGACGTCGGCCGCTGGTGATATATTGAAGACTACTAGAGAGTTTCGCTGCGAACTCTGTTATCTACTGAAAAGACTACCGACTTCAATTCTATGGTGGTATCGAAGACATCTTGTTCGGGTGGCGGTTGGGACAACGCAATAAGAAACCTACTTTTCTCCCACTCACGATCCGAAAGCCGTTTGGAGGGCCTTGGCCAGCTCACGTGGGAACGGGTGATCTATCTATCCACTCCGACCGGTTGCGGATTCATTCGATAAGGCCTCTAGGAGGGCATTATTTTGTACGGTGGACCCAAAAGCCGTAATTTTCTGTTTGGTCCTGCGGATATTGGAAGGACATAGTCGATATATGAAAGAAAAGGGTGCATACTGTGAATCAACAATTGCATGAGCAAGCGACAGCGCAACGCCGCTGTGTAGACCGAAGCGAGAGGGCACTGTGTCAAACTCCGTAAAGGTCATTATAGTTGGAATATTGAACTAGGAGGGTGTCGAGATACGTCGGGGAGAGGGCCTTTGTACGGGGAAGGTGATCGCCTATATCCGGCAGATCCATTCCAGCAAGGTTTGATGCCAGACTAGATTGACCAATCCTCCCCACGGGCATACAGCGGATGGAACCTGACGTAGCCTCCCGCCCATCGAGGAAGCGACCAAAATGGGGGCGCCAAGTCGTGGTCCTGTGGTTCTGACTGTTACATTATGGGGCACGAATCTCACGGGCAGGAAGATCACTTTCCGATCACCAGCACCCTGGAACGTTCCCAAATATGAGGCGCCGTGCGCTCTCACGATTGAGTATGGGGTGGTCCAACCAAACGCGGTCAATCTGGTGCGGCGATAAATTTCTAAACGAGGTGATTGTGGCATGTCGATGCTTCATCTCATAGTTATAATATCAGGTGTGACACTGGGTTATTCAAAGCTCGAACCTGAAAGAGGTGGATACCAGTGATGGCGCCAGTACGTGCTCACATACCTATCGAACAAAATGGAATTTATATCCGCGATTGTGTAGTATTGCGCTTGATGGCTGCGAATCAGGAATGTCATTGAGGTTTACTACTAGAACTGACCACCCTCGTACGGGAGGGCACCGAGCTCGTGAGAAGAGTGATCGTAGTGGCTTTACCGCGGAGCTAGAAAATCCGACGATGAAACCTGGAACAGAAATAATTGGCCTTCAAGTTCGCTCAAGTTTGATACATCATGGGAACGTGATGGAAGAAATACAGCTCCCCATGCTAATGACTCGAGGTGACGGAGGGACCAGGGTTCGAGATGTACATACAGACCAGAGGCCGCTTCTTACGAAAACGCCTCGTGTATGGTCTCCTGACCGCCGGAGACGAGCGATAAAATATAGAGCCCCGTTTCAGTCTCGACTCCTACTTCAAGGGCTTAATTTCCGAGTCTAGGAGAGTCTTTGTGAATGTGCTTCACCTCATACTTGGAACTTATCAGATTCGAGACTGGGCTATTCGAGGCTGGGACCTACAAGGACGGACTACTGGTGATGGCGCCAGTGAGCGTTATACCCATCGATTAAAGTGGAATCGGTGTCGATGGTAAATCTGAAACAGAAACGGTTCGTATTGCCAAGCATGCACACGACGCAATGATCTTCCTTGCAGCGCTTTGCTTATCGATGATTAGTAGGTCGCCGCGGGGCTGTATAACCTCCGATGAAGGGCGCGAAATGGCTCATGTTTCGACCACCGCGCCACGGAGTTCGGTGGAGCTGTTGATCTCGTGTCCCACTTGCATTTGTTCCTGTGTCGCTTCATGCGAATCCACCTGGATGGCAGAGGAGGGGAACGAGCAAACGCTGGTCGGTACCGCTTGGCTGGCCCGTGGGAACACACCTCTTTTAGGTCACTGCTGGCTCTCCCAACCTGCCAATGCCTACACCCAAATCAACGCCACGTGTGACGAACCTAAAGTCGAAACGGTACGGTATGTGGGGAATGATTACGGGCAATAAGTTCGGCGCTGTCCCTGACCTGGATATTATTGTCCCTCTAGGCTAACAAATAAAGCCATTCAATTACGAATCGAGATGCGAGAAACTCTATATTCCATCGCCCGTCCCTGGCAGACAGAAGACCATCCACGAGGCGTTATCGATGCCAGGGGTAAGAAGCGGCCTCTGATCGGTACATCTCGAACCTGGGTCCCTCTGTCACCTCAAGTGATTAGCATGGGGAGCTGTATTTCTTCCATCACGTTCGCATATTGTATTCTATCAAGCTTGAGCGAGGGATAACTGTTTCGATTTCTGGCTGATCGTCGGGTTTTCTAGCCAAGTATCAAAGCCGGCTGCGATCACTCTTCTCACGAACTCGGTGCCCTCACGTACGAGGGTGGTCAGTTCTAGTAGTAAACCTCAATGACACTCCTGATTCGCAGCCATCAACCACAATACTACACAATCGCGGATATAAATTCCATTTTGTTCGATAGGTATGTGAGCACGTACTGGCGCCATCACTGGTATTCACCTCTTGCAGGTTCGAGCTTTGAATAACCCAGTGTCGCACCTGATATTATAACTATGAGATGAAGCATCAACATGCCACAATCACCTCGTTTAGAAATTTATCGCCGCACCAGATTGACCGCGTTTGGTTGGACCACCCCATACTCAATCGTGAGAGTGCACGTCGTCTCATATTTGGGAACATTCCAGGGTGCTGGTGATCGGAGGGCGCTCTTCCTGCTCACGAGGTTCGTGCCCCCTAACGTGACAGTCAGAACCACAAGACCACAACTGGGCGTCCCCATTTCGGCCGCTTCCTCGATGGGCGGGAGGCTACGTCAGGTTCCATCCGCTGTATTCCCGTAGGGAGGATTGGGCAGTCTAGTCTGGCATCAAACCTTGCCGGAATGGATCAGCCGGATATAGGTACTCACCCTTCCTCCCCCGTATAAAGGGCACCCTCTCCTCGACATAGTTCGATATTCCAACCACAATGACCTACACAGAGTTTGACACAGTGCCCTCGCGCTTCGGTCTACACAGCCGCATTGCACTTGCGCTTGCCCATGCAGACATCGATTCAAAGTAAGCACCCATCTCCTTCATATATAAGTTACCATGTCCTACTAATATCTGCAGGACCCAACAGAAAATTACGGCTTTCGGGTCCACAGTACAAGACAATGTGGTCGTGTATGATTATGTCCAAGACCTCATCAATGCATCCGCGACCGTCTGGAATGAATTGCTGGATCACCCATTCCCTCATGAGTTGGCCAAGGGTTCAGCTCCTTTGAACGGCTTTCGGCACTATATGATCGTGAGTGGGGCAACATGGATTTCTAATTGCTTGGTCTCAACTCCCACTTACAGCAAGATGGCTCATACCTAGAGTATTACTATAGGGTGAACATGGAAGCTATCGGTAAATCGGGGACGTTCGAGGAGCTCACAGAGTTTGCGGCGAAACTCTCTAGCAGCCTTGCATATGTCGCAAGCTTCCGAGCTGACTGTACAAAACTGCTCGGGGTTCCAGCAAACGACGTCGCGAATGAGCCAAAGTCGCAACAGCTCCAGAATTCTATTCAGCTTTATAAGGATGTTCTCACGAGTGGTGATTGGCTCGAGTACGTCCCGCGATTGGTTTCATTGTTCGAGATTAACTAACCACTCTCTTTCAGTATACACATCGTTCTTTTGCCTTGCATCTTGGTAAGTGGTAGCGGAGTTTGTATCAAGAACACTGCCGACATCCTTCAGGGATACAATATCATCGCCAACACACTGTTGAGGGATCCAGAGACCGTTAGGAGCAAGTGTTCCTTCTACGTCAGCGAAAGAAAGATAGATTGACCCATCTACTAGACACAGTATACTTTCCTATGTGGGTTCAGGGAAATGCGGGTGGGAGCTCGGCCGCAAAGTATCGAAGTATGAATTTTCTACGAATTCAATTTGCGTAGTGCTGACTTTCTCATGATATCAGCGTTCATCAATACCAATATCGGAAACCTTTCCGAAGACGAGAGAAGGAGGAGGTGGCCAGGTTGGCTCCGGAACTTTCAGACGGCATGCGGAACTGAGAAGGCCTTCTTCGGCCTTGCGGCTCCTACTGTGTATTCGGCTTACAACATCGTTGGCAACCGGAACTACAAGATTCGTAGCTACCGCACAGGCAACCCCTACCTCGCTTCGAGTGGATCCTCGGTCGTCACTCAGGCGAATGACCCGGGGGCTTCCGGGATAGTTCGTGATGGGCTCGTTCTTACACCCTCGCAGCGATGCTAATTCTGACTAACAGTGGATTGTCACGAATGGCGCTGATGGATATACTATCCAGAACAATCGCAACTACCTTGGTGCTTCCATCGGACCGATGATTCAACCAGTTTATGACGCCGGTGTCTCAGAACTGATGTATCAATGGTCGATCAACCCCGTGGAAGTCTCTGGTCAAAATGGGACGTATCAAGCATATCAGTAAGAAAACATCCACTCGCTCGTGTTGCAGCTAATTTTTGTTCCTGGCAGGTTGTTCATCCCAACAAGGTTGCAGTTAGTGCTTGATTCCGGTAGCAACGTGCAGAATCCAAAGGTGCGCGCGACCGGTGAATATTGTATGGTTTGCCACTCACTCAAGCCACCTTTTTGCAGGCGTTTGTGGCGAACAACTCTCAGATCTCTAGCCAGTTATGGCTGCTCGAACCAGTGGCTTGATCGGCGCTGTAGCAAGTGTGTATATTCGATGTATGTACCAGTAGTTTGGCAGAATGACTCATGACGTGATCAACATATTTTGTGCTTGCTCGCCATTGCGAACATGAGTCATTTTGCCTCTTGACCACGACTGGGCGAACTTGCTACACAATACTTTGGACTTGAATTGGGAAGTAGTTTTCAGGTCGCGTCATCGCCTCTTTCCGCATACAAACCTGCTTGTTCCATATCATATCGCCTCAGACCGAATTCTCAGTCCTGCGGGGTTCAACGCTACAATATCGGCGAGGTGGTCGTTGGCTCCAGAGTCCGTCGAAGGTGAGGACGTATACTACGAGAATGAATATCTCTTGATTTGTGCTAGTGAGTGAATCAACGCGAAGCTGAGAGCTTATGGAAAGGCTTCGCCCAAGTGGGTCAGCGTCACTCCAACGCTATGTCATCGGACTAAGGACCAGGCTACGATCTTGCATCACTCCCAACGGGTCGCATACCACTGCCATCCGTACCAGGAGGTAAATCTGAAATATGTATATGTTGTTCGGATCAGAACGAAAGCAGGGGGCTGGATTCACGAATGAATCATGTGCATGATCATGCGTCCCGAGATGGGGACAGGAAATCTGGGACGAGGGGCCCGCGACGGGATCAAAAGAAGGCGGGGGGAGTACTGCATACAGAAATGGAGCGGTTCTACTGCGCGAGATGGTCCAGCCCCAGGCCGGGGAGCTGGTGTTGTAGCTACGCGCTTTGAGCCTTGTCCACGGCGTTTCTCGGTAAACAATGCAGAAAACCGAGGATGGTTGGCAAGCTCGGGACTTTCGGCTATTTTTTCGGTGAGCTGATGCAAGTCATCTTTCCGCTTGTAGGACGACAGCGGATTATCAAATCAAGACAACATCATGGTCGATCCTCGCCGTCCTTGCTTCACTTTCAGCCTTTTCTGCGCCTTGAACGGGTTGCTGGCTAACCCATCGCCCCATCCCAAGCGCCATCCGGGCGTCTGCTGCACGCGTTATATAAAGGGAAATATACATACGTCATCTAGCACAGAATGTGCAAAACTTCCGTAGAATAGATTGAAGCGCGTCATCTCCGTCGCCGAAGCTCCGAGTTGCAACGACAAATACTTCTATCGCGGCGTTCGTACCTTTGGAAAGTTTAGGTATCGCGGAATTCGAAGGTCGCAGTGAGATAGCGCAGTACGGCCTCCGTAAGCCTAGGACCTCTTTCTGCCCCTCGCGGACAGACACGTGGTACCCGAGAGTTGCCAGCCGGGACGAGGATATCGTGGATAGGTAAAGGGCGACGGATACTGCGCAAGCCACGCCGCAAGAAACAATAGGCCAGTCATCACGCACGCGGTCTAACGGAACAAAGATGGAGGTGGAGATTCCCTTTTATTTGTATTGTCCTTGGTCGGTTTTACTGTAAATTGAGACACGTCACTACAATCAAGATGTACGTAAAAATGGTTGAGGGTCGACGAGTTGACTGGACCTTTAGTTTGGACAGGCGTATGGCTTTCAGACACGGGGTACTTGCCATGACTCAACCTTTGATTTCGTCTCTCCGTTGCAATGCGATTCTGCGAGAACGATCAAGATGAGCGGGGTACTACATCCACCTGCATTAACCTTGAAGGGCATTATCACCTTTGGTTTGCGCAACTGCTGAACTGGTGGAAACAGCAGACAAAAGAGGGCGAGAAGGGAAGTAATAAGGGGTGAGGAAAAGGAAGCGAGTGTGGTGAGGAACCGCGTAAAAAGGGAGAGAGGGCAGGAACGGGTACATGGCGTGGTGAACCGACATGCGCTTGTTTCCCATCTCGTGAAAAATATTGTTCTGGAGTATGATCGCTCTCTGTTGAAAAGCGTAAATGCATGCGTGTTTTGCACGCGGTATGTCACGAGAGGGTCTAATGTGGGTTGTACGCTCGTCGTGAACCGAGTCCTGTAGCCGACATATGACGAGCACTCACAGCTCCTAGGATAAAACTGCAACAGGGCAAGGTTTCACTGATGTTGATTACTTGCCTGGTCATCGGAATGTGCCTAGCCGGGATCCGAGCAAGAATAAGCGCCAACACCCATATGAAGAATAAGAAAACGTGTTTGAGGCAACTTTGCGCACCACGACTAAACCGAAACACCTTGTCCTTTCGCTCTTCAAGGTCAACGACTGGGTGAGGATGCCGTCGACAAAGACCGGTGCGTACTAGCAGCTGCGAGAAGTGATTGCTGACAATCGAGTAAGACCCAATAATACTACTTGACACTGGTCGCTCTGGTGGAGTGTGGGCAGTTGCGTTCCACCCAGATAGCAAGCACCTTTTGGGCGGGAGTAGCGATGGAATTCGACGATGGCGACTTGAAGACGGTCAGGAGGTCGGAAAGGAAATAGGAATGGACTTGAAAGCCATCTCTGTATCGAGGGATGACAAGTGGATCGTGTGTGGTGCTCGGCAGGGAGCAGGCGTGTGGGATGCAGAGCTGCGTGCAAAGGTCAACGATGTGGAAGGCAAAAACTGGGTGACTGCAGTCGACGTCTCTCCCGATTCGACCATGTTTGCCACCAGGATTGACTACAAAACAAACATCTGGAGCACAACAACAGGAAAGCAACTCATTAGCCCGCTCCGACACGACAGTTATGTCAATGGAATCAAGTTCTCTCCAAATGGCGAGCACGTCGCCACCACTGATGGCTCGATCCGCATCTTTGACAGTTATAATGGTGACGAGCTCATCATCATCAAGGATATCACAACCCGAATACATCCAACTACGCCGCTTGCATGGTCTGTGGATGGTCAGAAGCTTTTTGCGGCATCAAAAGACAACAAAGTGAAGTCTTTCCATGTGTCCACAGGATCCCAGATTGCCGAATCACAAATTCTTGATGGCCGCAACATCAGATCTATTGCGTTAGCAGCCAATGGCAAATTCATTGCTACCTACACAACGCGTTCGATCACGTTCCTGGACACAACGACACTCTCTCGCATTAACCCTGTCATTGAGGACAGCGAAAATATAAGGTCAATTGTCATGTCCCCCGATTCTCTCTATCTTGCAACAGGACGAGATGATGGGAAAATTGCCGTGCGTAACCTGGGTCATATTCTCCCGGACTCGTATGGTCCCTTTCATGTGAGTATTTGTCCATTTCCATTGTCGGCACATTGAATGGGCCACACCCTCTTTCTCATCTATGTTAGACATCCACTTGTGAAGACGCACAACCAGACGATCGGCGTTCAACCTCGAGTGGTCATGACAACAACCAATTTGACTCTACTGTGGTAGGACTTTGTCGTTCCGCCACCAACACGAGCTGCGCTGACTCCTGTATTGTGTATGTGCGCCAGGAAGAACCTAGAAAATCCGGGACACGCGGCGAAGATGGAAATGATGATCTCCTTGAGGTATTTGTTCGTTCTTTCTGCCCTCAAACTGAGTTCTTACTAGCGCACAGGTCGAGGTTCCATCGAGCACCCCGACTCCTGAGTTTGATTATGATGAGGTTAGTGATTACTGTATTCTCCCCTTACTTTCGTGTTGACGCTTCTGCAGCCTCCGTCCTCGAAGCCATCTACACATCACTGCGAGGACGACGAACCGCCGCTTTCGACGGATGTTCATCCAGATAATACTGCCAATTCATCTCATGGCAGTCGGGCGCTCAAAAGGCTGTTACCAGTGTGGATCAGAAAGAGTAACAAGGAGGCGCCGGAATTGCACGAGCTTGATCAAGTTGCTAGAAAGTCACACTGGCCTACTGATGTCCAATCTCGTTCGCAGTCACCAGCCAGAGTGGACACCACAAACCAGGGTCCTTCATGGATGGCTACAGGTTAACGTAAGCCGGTGAGTGCTGTTTCTTGGTGGATGATCGGATACTGTGCGGTTAACATGTGGTCTTAGCGAACTTCTACTGGAAGACGAAGGGTTTGTTCCTTCTCGAATTTATAGGCAGTGACTCATCAGACATTGCAGTATAAATTGCCTGCAAAAGCTGCTGACTGCAGTGATTCAAACAAGAACACTTCTGGTAGTGGACACGGTTCTGCAGATGCGATGGATTCCGGCCCAGTGTGTCTTTTTCTGATTATTATGCAGCATGTCATGACGGCTCATTTTCTATCAGTCGCAACAAGTGACTGATACATCTCTATCACCCGCTGGAGAGATCCGTTTAACGGTACGCTTACTCTCCCTACACTTGTGTTATGGAACTCACGGTGGACTACAACAGCGAGAATCAGGCAGGCCTATCCTCCGGTTGTCGATTCCACTTCCCAAGTGGATGTGTTGTGGTTCAGGTACCGAGGATGGGACGCATCATTCGACGTAATATGTATAGATAAACATCCAGAGTCATGATTATGTGGACGTCGACCATACGTTTTGTGGTTTTGTAAAGGTCTCGCTGCACTACCAGTAGTGTAATATATTACCGTTAATATTCCGGTGTCTTTTTCCCCGACTATCAAGGACAGTATACGGAGCCATGGATTGCCCCCATTAAGCCGCTTGAATAAGTTAACGATGATGCGGTTGATTGTCAGCTTGTCCGTCCAGATTAACAGCACTCACCGACAACGCATGCTCGACGCCGCGCCCGCAGTTTAAAGGCGAGTAGAATACACATGTTGAGATCACCCATCCCACCATGTGCAACAGGTCCCGGAAGCGCCCCATCTCAGATTCTTGAGGCTCCGAGTCGTTGACACGCGTAGAACACGAAATACAGGGGGCATCGGGCGACGGCGCGTCGTGGAGTGTAAATCACGCCTCCAGAGGTGACAAAGATGGGGGTAGAGAATCCCCTTGCGTTTATTCCGTGCTGGAGGGTTGCTACATAAACTGAAATATAGCAGTACATGATCAAACCGCGGAGATGTCGACGAGTTGTGCGGACTTTCTATTTGGACAGGCGTTGATTTTTCCGGGACACGGGGCGCAATCTGCAATGACAAACCGGTCATTAGCCATACCTTGGTGAGTCTGGAAAGCGTCCAAAACGCGTTGAAAAGGGAGAAGGGGGAATAGTATAGTGTAAGTTAGCTGACAGCGGGAAAATAAGATAGCCGAGTCGTTTTGAAAAAAAATTAGCGATTTGATAAGTAGGTCAATGAAGGGTTGGAGGTCACGCTTGAGGTGAACGAGGACCTATTGGGAGTGATGCAAGATCCTGGCCCGGTTCTTATTCCGATGCCATAATGTTGGATTGACACTGACCCACCTGGGTGAAGCCTTTCCATAAGCGTTCAGCTCCGCATTGATTCACTCACCAGCACAAATCAAGAGATATTCCCGTAGCATACGTCCTCACCTTCGACGAACTCTGGAGCCAACGACCACCTCGCCGATATTGTAGTAGCGTTGAACCCCGGAGGACTGAAAATTCGGATGACTCTAGCCTGAGGCGATATATGGAACAGGTAGGTTTGAATTCAGAATTGAAGAGGGGACCTCAAAGCTACTTCACAATCCAAGTCCAAAAGTATATTGTTTAGCAAGTTCGCCCAGTCATGGTCAAGAGGCAAAACGACTCATGTTCGCAATGGCGAGCAAGCACAAAATATGTTGATCACATCACGAGTCATTGTGCCAAACTACTGGTACATACATCGAATATACACACTTGCTACAGCGCCGATCAAGCCACTGATTCGAGCAGCCATAACTGACTAGAGATCTGAGAGTTGTTCACCCCAAACACCTACAAAAGGTGGCTTTAGTGAGTGGAAAACCACCCAAGACTGACCAGTCGCTCGTACCTTCTTTTGCACATTGTCATCGTTAGCGGAATCGAGCACTAACTGCAACCTTCCTGGAACGAGCAACCTGCCAGGAATAACTATTAGCTGCAACACGAGCGAGTGGATGTTGGCTTACTGATATGACGGCCCTTCTGTACCATAGACTTCGACAGAGTTGATCGACCATCGATGCTCGTCTCCTGAGACATCGGCCTCATAAACTTGCTGAGTTATCAGTTTCGTGGAAGCACCAAGGTATTTGCCACCGTTCTGGATAGTATATCCATCAACGCCATTCTTGACAATCCACTGTTAGTCAGAATTAGCATCGCTGCGAGGGTGTAAGAACGAGCCCAGTACGAACTATCCCAGAAGCCCCCGGGTCATCCGCCTGAGTGACGACCGAGGATGGACCCACAGCGAGGTAGGGTTTGCCAGAGCGGTAGCTACGAATCTTGTACGTCCCGTCGCGCACGATGTTGTAAGTCGGATACTTTGTAACATTGGGATCCGCAAGGTCGAAGAAGGCCGTCTCAGTTCCGCATGCCTTCTGGAAGTTCGCGAGCCAACCTGGCCACCTCTTCTCTCTCTCCTCCTTGGGGAGCTTTCCGATATGATCGTTGATGAACCCTAATGTCATGAGAAACTCAGCACTACGCAAATTGAATTCGTAGAAAATTCATACTCTTATAATCTTCGACAGAGCTCCCACCCGCATTTCCCTGAACCCACATAGAAAAGTATACTGTGTCTAGTAGATGGGTCAATCTATCTTTCTTTCGCTGACGTAGAAGGAACACTTGCTCCGAACGGTCTCTAGACCGTTCAATAATTTCCTGGCAATGGTATCGTATCCCTGAAAGACGTCGGAAGTGTTCTTGATACAAACTCTATTACCACTTACCAAGATGCAAGGTAGAAGAACGATGTGTAGACTGAAAAGAGTGTGTACATTCATAGGTTAGTCAATCCCGAGCAATGAAACCAACCGCGGGACGTACTCGAGCCAATCACCATTCGTGAGAACATCATTATGAAGCTTAATGGAATCCTGGAGCTGTTTCGACGGTTTCTCGATCGCGACGTCAGCCGCTGGAACACCGAGCTGTGTGGTACATTTCTTCCAGGAGTCTGGCACATACTGCAGGCTCTTTGCAGAGAGTTTCTTCACGTAGTTTGTAACCTCCTCGAAAGTCCCCGATTTAGCGGCGGCTTCCAAGTTCACCCTGTAGTAATTATCTAGGTATGAGACATCTTGCTGTGTGGGGGAATTGAGACGAGGCGATGAGAAACTCATGTTTCCCCACTCACGATCATATAGTGCCGAAAGCCGTTCAAAGGAGCTGAACCCTTGGCCAACTCATGAGGGAATGGGTGATCCAGCAATTCATTCCAGACGGTCGCGGATGCATTGGTGAGGTCTTGGACATAATCATACACGACCACATTGTCTTGAACTGTGGACCCGAAAGCCGTAAATTTCTGTTGGGTCCTACAGATATTAGTAGGACATAGCTAATATACGAAAGAGAAGGGTGCATACTGTGCATCAACGGCTGCATGGGCAAGCGCAATCGCAATGCGGCTATGTAGACTGTAGCGCGAGGGCTCTGTGTCAAACACTGTGTAGGTCATTGTGGTTGGAATATCAAACTAGGAGGGTGTCGAGATACGTCGGGAGAGGGTGCCCTTTATACGGGGAAGGGGGGGGTGATCGCCTATATCCGGCTGATCCATGCTGGCCAGGTTTGATGCAAGACTAGACTGCCCGATCCTCCCCAAGGGAATAATGCGGATGGAACCTGACGTAGCCACCCGCCCGATCGAAGAAAGGACCGAAATGTAGACACCAAGTTGCTGGCATGAGGTGGTCTAACTAAACGCGGTCAGTCTGGTGCGGCGATAGTGTCACGTTAATGCTTCATATTATGCTTAGGATTTGAATATCGGGTACGGGTTATTCAAAGCTTGAACCTACAAGAAGTGAATACCAGTGATGGCGCCAGTAGGCCATTGTGTAGCATTGCGGTCGATGGCTGCGAATCAAGAGTGCCATTGAGATGTTACTACTAGCACTGACCGGTTTCACGAAAGCGAACAAAGAGTTCCGGATGGGTTCCCGCTGTGACTCCATGGAGGCACAGCATCTCATGAGCAAGAAGATCGCCGCCGGATCGCCAGCACCGTGAAACGTGCACTCTCACGGTTGAGCGCGAGGTGGTCTAACCAAACGTGGTTAGTCCGCAGGCAGGAGATTTCTGATATGGTGATTGTAGCCGCCGCGGGGCTGTATAACCTCCGACAAAGGACGCGAAGTAGCTCATCTTTCGACCACCGCGCCACGGAGTTCGGCGCTGGGCACAATCGGTAATCACGCTGGCATCACGGGCCTACAGGCAACAGAGTGAGGGGTTGCAGGAAACAAACCGGATTTGCATCAGTGAAACGGTTATTGGTCGGAACCACCGGTTAGCAGTCTGTAGCACTCGGCTACACTCGGCTAGCATCGGAAACTAGCAGCTGTTTTACTGATGCTTTTACGGAAAAACGGAACGTCTTGAGCATGGAAGGTTGTCGGACACAAGGTGACCGAGCCATACGTAGTTGGTCCGCTTTGGGTGGCTGGCGTTCACAGCGGAACACCTGCATGGAAGCGATCAGATACTCAGGCTGACATGCATCTGGAGGGCTGGAATCAGGGTTCAAGATCCAAACTATGTACAGAGACCAAGTCTCTAGTTTTGGAACAGTGCCTGCACGGACGCGAACAAGGATTATATTGAAATGTAGACAAACAAATGGGGAAACGGTCTAATAGTTACGCCATGCATTACTCGTGTGATCTTGACTTGTTCGCCTCCGATGAAACGCAATGCTGCACGATTACACCACTTCCATCCATGGCCACTTCAAGTTGTTTGACGGGTGTGCGAACACCTCGGGCCCATCAGTCCACTCAGGTTCGAAACTCGAGCGGCGTAGTCTCACGTCTGATTTCCAATAAACACGCCATAAACGCGTTTATGAGCAGACCAACCACATTTAGCCGAGTCACCTTTCTCCTCCGGGTCGACACAGAGCCCGCTTACCTCAAGACCCTACTTGATACGTACAATGGCATTGTCGGACTGATTGGGAAAGCTCGCATTGTAGCGAATTCGCTCAGCGGCTTCTCAACGGCACAGTTCCTCTCAACGGTTTTCTCCAGATAGAGGGTACTAACTTGGTGGAAAGAGTGACCACAGTCGGCCATGATTTCAACACAGAGCCAGAAAACCAGACGATGGTAAATCTGAAACACTAAGCATGCACACGACACAATGATATTCCTTGCAGCGCTTTGCTCATCGATGATATAGGCCGCCGCGGGGTTGTATAACCTCTGAGGACGCGAAGTGGTCCATCTTTCTACCACTGCGCCACGGAGTTCGGCGGAGCTGTTGTTCTTGTATCCCACCCGTGACTTGCGTCTACAAACAGATTTGTTCCTGTGTCACTTCGTGCGAATCCACCTGGATGGCAGAGGAGGCGAACGAGTAAACACTGGTCGGTAGTTCGGCTGGCCCGTATGAACACACCTATGAGATATTGGGTCACTGCTGGCTCCTACACCCAAATCTACGCCACCAACCTCGCAGAGGAACGACCGACGGATGGCAGAAAAGAGGGCTGACAGTCCAGGTAGCCCTCACACAGTCTTATCTTTGGGGTCGCGGCCTCGCTGCTCCCTAGTCTTGAAGCTCCACATTATCGTGATTTGGGGAGCCGAATAAGATCAGGGCCGTAACATGGCAACTATAACTCCATTCGAGGAACCGGATATCTGCCGGAACCATAACGGTGGCCTCGTGAGATTGGATGTATGTAAGGGAGGCGTTTGTATGGTAACTCGAGCCCTTCATTTCGTCTATGCGCCTTTGTACGTCTTCTCTTGCATCCCCAACGCACTACAAACGTAGCCGACCCAAAAGCTCAAACTAGTCTCTGTTTGGTTAGTCCATCTATAGATCGTCCAATCAGAACTCTCAAATGACTGCGGTAGAGTAGTCAAGCGATAACGTTACATAGCGTCTTTGCAGATGGCCGGCAACTGTTTTACTGATGCGATTTGTACTGCATCAGTGAAACGATTATTGATCGGAACCAACGGCTAGCAGTCTGTAGCACTCGGCTACACTCGGTTAGCATCGGAAACCACATCTATAAAACTAGCCGTGTCAAAAACGAGCAAAAAGCTCGCCAAAAGTTCCATCATCGATAAATCCACCAATCAGAGCTCTCAAATGGGCCTTAAGAGAGTTGTCAAGCGATAACGTTACTGTCTGCTTTGCAGATGCAGCAACTGTTTTACTGATGTGGCGCAGAGTGCTTTATTGTTGGTCGTGCAGCTCGAGAAACGTGTTACCGGTCAAACCCACAATGCTTGCTTGTACGTTCGGAGGGACTCGACTGTGTTTTGGCTGATCCACATACACATGTTTCGCCAGCGCGAGGTTTCGATTGTGTCATTTTGTGAACGTTGACAAGTCGAGTCATCTGTGCTAGAAAACGAAATCATTGTCGATGGTCATCACCTAACTTGATAGCGAACAAAGGTTCTGCTCTTTGATTTACCTAGGGGGCCTTGCAAGTCAGAGTCGCACAATCGGACGGGGAGGGTTATCCCGTATCGACGTTTCGGGTGGTCACGCTCACTCATTGAAATAACTCGTAAGTTGTCACCTACTCGATGTTGCCAATGATAAGTAAGAATGAATATCCCCCAATCACTGGAAAGTCCAAAGCAAGTCCAAAGCATATTGCATAGCAAGTTCGCCCAGTCATGGTCGAGAGGCAAAATGAAGTCATATCCGCAACTTTGGTAAGTAAGTACAAAAATGTGTTGATCACGTCACGAGTCGTTATGCCAAATTACTACTGCATTAAATATACACGCTTGTTACAGCGCCGATCCCAAGTTGGGAAAAGCCCAGTCTCGGGTCGTGAGCCGGGCTTGACCGGGCCTACTTACCGCCCTATATGGGGACCCAGCCTGAGACGGAGCCCTTATAAGCCGAGCCGAGCTTTTCCCATCACTAAGTTACACTTCAAGTCGTTGGTTCGAGCAGCCAGGACTGACTAGAGATTTGGGAGTTGTTCGTCACGAACACCTACAAAAGGTGGCTTGAGTGAGCAGTGGCAAACCACACAATATTGACCAGTCGCACGTACCTTCGGATTTTGCACGTTGCTACCGGCATCGAGCACTAAATGCAACCTTTCTGGGACGAACAACCTGCCAGGAACAACAATTAGCTGCAACACGAGCGAGTGGACGTTTGCTTACTGATATGCCTGATATGACCCTTTTGTACCATAGACGTCGACAGGGTTGATCGACCATTGATGCTTCAGTTCTGAGACATCGGCTTCATAAACTGGTTGAACCATCGGTCCGATAGAAGCAGCGAGGAATCCGCAACCGTTCTTGATAGTATATCCATCAGCGCCATTCGTGACACTCCACTGTTAGTCAGAGTTAGCATCGCTACGAGGGTGTAAGAGCGAGCCCAGCACGAACTATCCCGGACGCCCCCGGATCATTCTCCTGAGTGATGACCGAGGATGCACTCGCAACAAGGTAGGGGTTACCTGTGCGGTAGCTACGAATCTTGTACGTCCCGTCGCGCACGATGTTATAAGCCGAATACATATTGGGAGCCGCAAGGCCGAAGAAGGCCTTCTCAGTTCCGCATGCCTTCTGGAAGTTCTCGACCCAACATGGCCACCTCCTATTTCTCTCGTCCTCGGAGAGATTTCTGATATTGGTGTTGATGAACTCTGATGTCATGAGAAACTCAGCACTACGCAGATTGAATTCGTAGGAAGTTCATACTTCGATATCTTGTGGCCGAGCTCCCACTCGCATTTTCCTGAACCCACAAAGGAAAGTATGGCGTGTCTAGTAGATGGGTCAATCCTTCTTTCTTTCGCTGATGTAGAAGGAACACTTGCTCCTAACGGTCTCTGGATCCTTCAACAGTCTACTGGCAATGATATAGTATCCCTGAAAGATGTCGGCAGTGCTTTTGATACGAACTTCACTCCCACTTACCAAGATACAAGGCAGAAGAACGATGTGTATACTGAAAAGAGTGTGTACATTCATAGGTTAGTCAGTCCTGAGCAACGAAACCAATCGCGGGACGTACTCGAGCCAATCACCATTCTTGAGAACATCCCCGTAAAGTTGAATAGAATTCTGGAGCTGTTGCGACTTTGGCTCATTCGCGACGTCGGCCGCTGGAACCCCGAGCTTTTTTGTACAATTATTTCGGAACTCTGTGACATACTGAAGGCTGCTAGAGAGTTTCTTCGCGAACTCTGTGACCTCCTCCAAAGTCCCTGATTTACTGACAGCTTGCATGTTCACCCTATAGTAATTCTCTAGGTATGAGGCGTCTTGCTGTATGTGTGGTTGAGACAAGGCGATGACAAACCCATGTTGCCCCACTCACGATCATATAGTTCCGAAAGCCATTTAGAGGAACTGAGCCCTTTGCCAGATCACGAGGGAATGGATGATCCGTCAATTCACTCCAGGCGATTGCGGATTCATTGACGAGGTCTTGGACATAATCACGCGGGAGAACATTGTCCTGTACTGTGGACACGAAAGCCGTGAATTCCTCTTGGGTCCTGCAGATATAAGTAGGACAAAGCTGATATATGAAAGAGAATGGTGCATACTGTAAATCAACGGTTGCATTAGCAAGCGCCATCGCAATGCGGCTGTGTAGACAGTGGTGCTAGGACTGTGTCAAACTCTGCCAAAAGGTCATTCCGGTTGGAATATCCAACTAGGGCGTCGAAATGCGTCGAGGAGAGGGTGCCCTTTATATAGGGAAGGAAGGGTGATCGCCTACATCCGGCTGATCCATTCGAATGGCAAGGTTTGATGCAAAGACCAAGGGAATACAGCGGATGGAACCTGACGTAGCCGCCCGCCCATCGAAGAAGCGACGGAAATGGGGACGCCAAACTGCCGGTCACGTGGTTCTGATTGTCACATATCATGGAGCACGAACCTCATGAACAGGGAAGTTTGCGGTCGGATCACAAGCAGTTTGGAATGTTCCTGAGACAACGTGTACTCTCACGGTTGGGCATGAGGTGGTCACTGAATCTGGTGTGGCGAAAATTTGATTGTGACATGTTAACGCTTCACCTCATAGTTACAACATCAAGTACGACACTACGAGAAGTGAATACCAGTGATGGCGCCAGTTACTAAGTGTTCACATGCTGTCGAACAAAATGGAACTCATGTTCACCATCGTGCTGTATCGCAGTTAATGGCTGCGAACCAAGAGTGTCACTAGTAGAACTGACCGCCCTGGTAGTACGTGCCAGGTTCGTGAGAAGAGTGATCGCAGCCGGCCTTGATACATGGCTAGAAAATTTTAACCTGAAATAGAAACAATTAGCCTTGGCTCAGGCTTGACAGGATATGCTACAGCATGCGAACGCGATGGAAGAAATACAGCTCCCCGTGTCAAGGACTTGAGGGGACTGAGGGGCCATGTTCCGATCAGCGGTCGCTTCTTGCCCCTGGCATCGATAACGCCTCGTGTACGGTCTTCTGGCTGCCGCGAGGACGAGCAATGGGATACAGCGTTTCTCGTATCTCGATTCCAATTTTTTCTGTGTGAGCCTAGTAGGAGAGACAAAAATATCCAGCGCCTAACTTATTGCCCACATTCATTCTCCACATATTGATCATCCACTGGCATTGCGAGCGCATTCGAAATTCCCATATTTCACTCTTGCCAGCTGCTGATATGATCATCTCCGACTGCATGAGCGCAGCAGTATGTTTTTAGGGTTGTCCCCAACTAGTGTACGATAAAAATAGGGGGTGTTAACTTATACCCGCTAATCAACCCCTGTGTGATTCAACGAACCGATTCTTGATATGATGGTTTCCCCCAAAAAATAATTGGCGCGACACGAAAAAAAGTGCAAACGACTTGTTTCGCTGGGTTGTGAATAACTCCGTGAAGACAAAGCGTGTCGGGGTTGTCGAAAAGTTGGCGGAGAGGAGTCGATGAGTCCGTCACTCTCCCAATTGGCGACAACCATCATATCCGGGCATCCCAAGAAGAATCCGAAAACATTTCGGGATCGCGTAACCAACGCCAATCAATGCCCTCTGTCGCAGAGTCTGTTGTGGTCAGCTCAGACACAGAATATTCTGCACGAGATGCCCAGGATGCAGCACTGCAGCGAGACCAACTACGCACACAAAGGGTCGAGATGTGAGGAGCAAGTCGAAGCGCACACAGCAATGATATCAACGCACCTGGATGAACCAGTCATCGCTTGACAGCTTCGGTTTCAAGCACCTCCCGCCATCGACACGCGAGACTCCAATGGATGAATTTCAAGCCATCTCGGAGTCCATCGATCACCAGACAGCTCGACATTGCTCAGATCAGCCGCACCTGTCCAGCCATTTCGATCCGTTGATTCCCCAACACCATCATTCGAGCCCACTGTGCCTGTTTGCCAGTCAGATTCATTGCCAATTTTATATCCATCGAGTGTTCCGCCGCTGAGTGGACGAACTCGAAGTGCCATCAGTGTTGTCACATCCAAGTGTTGATGAGTCGGAGGACTTCATGATGTAATAGATCCTTCCGCTTCATGAGTGCATATCGGCTAGGACTGACTGAAAGAGTAGTTCGCAAGCAGAAACAGCACCGTACTGTTTCTCAGCGGGGTCATGATGGCGATCGAAGCTGTGTTAGCCTTGACTAGTGTACTGTAAAAATGGGGGGTGTTAATTTACACCTATCTCAACCAACTCCCGCACTGTCTTCCCCTTCAAGATGCCGAGTCAAACTATGGCTTTGATTTCTTTGGTCTTAATGATTCTGGTGTGAAGGACCTTGGGTTCGAGGGGGAGGCAAACAATTCAACAGGCGGATTCGACCTAAAACGGAGAGCACTGCGGATTGGTGGACAGCGAGACTAAGAGGGCGAGATGCTCGGGGTAAGCCTAAATTCTTGGCTCAATGCTCTGCGCCGCAGTCAACAACGTGTCAGCACACTTCAGGACCACATCAAAATAAAGCCAGTGGTATCGCTACAAATCAGACTAGAAGAACACCATTCAAACACCTCGTATACTGGCGTGATATGGAGGCAACCTGACGACCCTGGGCAAGCGAAAGGCGTTGGAACTCGACGAAGACCCTCCTGCTGCCGGACACGCACCACCGCAACCACGACCATTTGAACCCTTACCCAACCCAGACTCGGACTCCAATGGCGAAGGCGAGGCAACAGCTTCCGCAAACGACGCTGGCACAGGGCGTGCCCCCATTGACGACGGTGCACGCTGGCTCGACGCTAGTGGGGAGTAGAAACTGCGCAGGGACGCAGTGAATGCTGAGCGCCAACGATTCACACTCAGCGGTACCTCTGATATTGACCTTGCATCCCCGATGTCCTCGAGGACACGTCAAGATCACACATGCAGCCCCCGCCGCAGCCAAGGACAATCCCTTGCCTGCTCAGACTCCCTCCAAAGCTGTTCTGGCACCGTCTGACTGGGACGTGGTAGGTGGCGTGTTAATTTGGATCGGATTCCTATCTTACCGTACACTATCCCCAACTTGCAATGCAATGTGATATGAACCGTAACGTGAGGAACAAACCCTTGAACCTGCCATTCTGCTTTCTGACGAATTTCCTTCTGGAAGCGGAACCTCATACACGTGCATTTTGGAACACGCCTACTTCAATGGCCAGATGAGGCTTCTCTCATTAATGTTACGAGCGCAGTTACTGAATGGTAATTTTTTTTGACTCCATCAACAGCACCCCGCCCAAACCTCACTAACCTGGATCAGAATCTCGATAGCCAACACCTTGAGCTCCGATTCATACCACATCGTCTCCTGCTCCACAAACTCCCTTCTCGGTGTCATTCTCGCCAAGCCAGGGTTCTAGTTTGTCTACTTCAACGCAGCTGTTTCTGTGGTACGCACTATCTTGTTCCAGCCCAAAGATGCAACACTTGCGTCGTCCGCGGTGGAAAGTTCAGAAAGTTGCGATAATGTTTACCGACTGAGCGTCGTTGACGTTGATTACCCGTACACAAGGGGAACTTGATGGGCAAGTCAATGCTTCCACCAACGTTGCTCAAGGTTTCAGTGTGGCGGTCACGAGTGAATTGAACCTTCAGGGGTGATTCATGAATCAACGAACTTCGCTGCAGCAAAAAGCAAAATTCATCGACGCCCATCGGCGAGAAGCAAATTATGTAAGGTATACCCGTGGTCACACCCGTACACCACGGGTACGGGTACGGTGTTGCCCCAGGTCCTCATTTCCTACACCGTACTTGTACCCGCCGTACCCCTACACCCGTTACCCGCGGTGTTAGCCATACCCGTGCTCAGCCCTAGGTTTCACCCCACATTCAGCATCGAAAACCTAAAAGACCACAAGGGGGTCAGTGGGCTGCTAACAGCGCCTCACCTGAAGATAATTCCAATTGCTACTCTGGTGCAACCTGGGCAGTATCCTTACCCATGTGACAGAAACAGATCCTGCCCACGGCGGTCATTACGACCGACGACTTATTGCCACAACACCCAGCAAATGCACTGTTCAAGTTCTAGCTCGTCGCTTAATGGATGAAGACGCAATCGTTGGGGTGCAGACAAGTGTCGTAGCGAGGGGCAGTCATGTTCTTCAAACGCCGCTGAACCTAGAGTGCGACGATCGCACCATTGCTTGTCGATCGGGAAGGCATCCTCTTGGTTCTATATTCACGAACCACGCAACGCGCAACATCCGGGTTTGCAGAGATCCTCACAACTCGATTAGTTCATCAAAGGTGTAGGAGCCGAAGGCGATATGAGCTCGAGTTCTCGCTTTTGTGATTTTTGCAGGCATCTATCTCAGTTATCAGTTCATGCCTCGCAAGGATCGGCAAAGCATTCGATAGGAAGTCATTTGCACCAATAGAAAAGGATGGGTCATCATGATCTGCATAATCGACGTATGCATAAAAAGTTAAAGCCTACATTTTGGTTTGCTGTACGATGTGAGACAATGTATCAGGCCCAAGCCGATGGCGCCCAACATTCCCCCCTCCCCCAACCGAGTTGAACAATCTGACGTAGACTGCCACCGACCCTGTCCACCAAAAATGTCACTCCCCCCGAATGACACATCCCCATCAAGCAATCAATGTCGACGCGGTGTTGGCATCATACTTGAAGTTGGGTTGAATGACCTGCTTGGTCTTGTAATACCTCGCCAATCGGTGAATTCGACTCTCGATGAGAATGAGGCGGAATTTGGAGTCCTTGTCTTTTCGGTTGACATCGAGATGTTTGCGAACAGAGATGGCTTTTTTAATGAGATGGTAAAGGTCTTCGGGGATGGAGGGTGCGAGGCCTGTTGAACGTCAATACGTGTCAATGATCGTACACGAGGAAAGACAACCACGTACCGTGGCCCTTCAACACTCGGAGAATCTTGTTTCCGGTGACGAAGCGCACCTGTGGAATTCCGTGCGAGTCACGGAGGGTGACACCGATTTGAGATGGGGTGAGACCCTTGCGGGCGAGTTTGATGATGTGTTCAACGACTTCTTCGGGGGTCGTCTTGAGCCATGATGGAGGGGTACGGCGGTAAGGAAGGGCAGACGAAGCTGAGGGGAATTCAGCACTGAATCATATGAATGCGACAGAGTAGACGACGTACATATACCCTTTCCGGGAGCGTGCATGCGACCCATGGTTACTCTACAAAACCGTCAGCGATGTTGCGAACGATGAACACGATGAACACGATGAACACGATGAACACGCACAGATGTTGGCGGGGAGTCGGACGTTAAACAGAGTCTTGAGGATGGCACGCACAGAGCGATGACAGGGAATGTCACGTGTCACACTGTGGCTTGTCTTGTGACATGGGACACTGTACAGTTTCAAACCTTAATTTGTTAGTCAGCTGTAGGGTAGCCCAACTGGATGTTGCTCGCCATCCTCAAGACCGACCCCGCCGGTGACGACGACCTGTAGCCATGTGCGTACATCCACCTTATTCATGTCAACGTCAGCGCTGATCGCCATGTTAGTATGAAGCTCAACATCGCCAGTGAGTAGTATATGCGCAGGATCACCGTTGATGCGCTCATCGTCGCGTTCAGACCCCGCCACTGGTCAACAAAAGACCATCAACATTGACGAGGAGCGACGCTTGTACGCCCACTACATTTTCCTCGCGCGTCTCCCGCTCACCCCTCCCAAGTCGCATCTTTTTCGACAAGAAAATCGCCCAAGAAGTCGAGGCTGACACGATAGGCGATGAATTCAAAGGTTACGTTCTCCGTATCACGGGTGGGAACGATAAACAAGGGTTCCCCATGAAGCAAGGTGTTCTTCTTCCCTATCGTGTCCGTCTGCTCCTCGCCGATGGACACTCGTGCTACCGCACTCGTCGCGACGGTGAGCGCAAGCGCAAGTCCGTCCGCGGGTGCATCGTTGGTCCCGACATCGCCGTCCTCTCGCTTGTCATCGTCAAGCAGGGCGAGGATGACATCCCTGGTCTAACCGACAACGTCCTTCCCAAGAGACTTGGTCCCAAGCGTGCGACCAAGATCAGAAGGTTCTTCAACTTGAGCAAGGAGGACGATGTGACAAAGTATGTTGTCCGACGGGAGGTCAAGAGCTCGAAAAAGGAGAACGCAAAGCCTTACACCAAAGCGTGCGTTATGATACTTGGTCATCGAGGATGCTATGCTGATTCGATTTTCTAGACCTAAAATCCAACGACTCGTCACCCCGATCCGCCTGCAGCGCCGCCGTCACCTCCATGCTCTAAACCGCCGCCGGTTCGATCGCCAGAAGGAGCAAAAAACAGAATACGAGTACGTTCGAATTCGAGGATCCCTGTATATGCGCTCAACCTTGACCCACCCTTGATTCTCCAGCACCATCCTCCAAAAACGCCTCGCAGAGAAGAAGGCCAAGGTTGCTGCTATCAAAGCCTCGCACAAGTAAGTCCTGATCTCGCCCTCGTGACCACGACATTGACACCCATGTTTCCAGGACTGCCTAAGCATGACTTTTTCCTTCTGTTACCAACATGACCATGTGTACTTCACTACGTATATCATGTCATTATGCTATTTTCCATGCTCATATCTCGGAGATTTCTTCACCGTTTTACATGGGCCTGGGCTTGGCGTGAAGCTTGTCGGATTATTGTAGAAATGCAAACCCCGGGCTAATTCAGTGCTTAGGATCCGATCTTGCTCCACGCTCGGATAGTTGACGACACCCTTGAGACGATGTTGCCAGCACGAACTCGCAAGCACCATAAGAGTTGAGAAACATGCGCTTGAACGAAGTGATTCAGGTACTTGATGGTGGCGCTCGTGTTGCCTTCCATCATCTCTGCGCCGACGACGCCATCATATCCACGTTCATGGAACGCTTTCCTTATATACGGAATGGCTGCTTGTCCAACGGCTGCCTGGAAAACTCACAATCACGAGCGCAGGCGACGGGTTTGTAAGATCATCGTGGTGACACGTCGAACGAAGTACACCCCAAATCGGAACAGGGGTTTCACCCACTTACATGAGGAAGTAACACAGTTTTGGCACGTCCTATGCTTTTTCTTTTTGATCCTAAATCTGGATGGCGGGCGCGTCTTCTTTTCACTCCAATCATGCATCAGCACTTGCTATTAAAGTTATCCACAACATCTTTGTTCCGATGAACATGTCGAGAACGATGACCTGGTGACCGGGGGTCGATAATGTGGCACCGAGTATGCGCAACACGTCTGGATTAGTTCAGTGAACTCTGTGACGTCTCACCACACAACTTGCTACACCAGACACCGATTCATCGAGTATTCTATTTTTTCATAGACTGTACCTTCTGTTGTAGAATGCAGCTGCGCAGCGGGTAGGGAGAGAAGGTAAGTATCTCGGAAGGATAGGAGACTCACGCGTCCAGGGCTGCAGTGTGCGGCATGTGGCGCTCTATATGGTGAGTCATTGATAAGACCAAACAGCCATGTAATATGGGTGCCGCGAGGAGGCCAGGTGTCCTTGCCCCTTGCCCTTGCACGCCCACTATCCTGCTTGTACCGTGCGTTGTGGACAGGTATGCTTTCGAGTACGTACTAGCGATTGGTGAATACCTATAATGACCGTCCGCTGACTTTCAGAAGGCTCAGAAATAACTGGAACCAATGCAATATACTCAGTCACCTTCGCAGAGGATGGTAACCAGATATTGACTGGCGGCGTCGAAGGGATGCTTCGGCATTAGCGAGCAGATGACGGACACGAGGTTGGCGAACCAATTCGAGCTGAAGGGGCAGAAATATTTTGTTTTGCGCTATCGCCACCACTACGGCCAAGAACCCCGACGCCAAGTCAATCCGCATCTACAACAGAGGCACTGGCCAAGAACTGCTCAACGTCCCGTTCCATGTCGACAAATACATATCCTCATACCTCACCTGGTCTGTTGATGGTTGCCAGATTTTTGCTGTCCCGTACAGTGAAGTCAAGCATTTCGATACGTCCTCGGAATTCTTGCTCAACACATGGTCCGTTCCTGGTGGCGAACACTCCGCTTCTATCGCCCTATCACACAACCAAAAATTTATCGTCGTCGTTGCCTACCAGTCACTATCTTTCTGGGACGCCTCTACGCTGCTATAGAACACGCAAACACAGTTCATTCCATTGCACTCTCCCCCGACGACGACTGCATTGCGACCGGCGAAATAAAAGGGAAAATCACCTTACGGGGTCTTCGTGATATCCTTCCGACTCGTACTTCCCAGTAAACGTAAGCGATTAACCTGACAATTTTGCCGAATCTAATAAGATCATGGTTTCTTCCCTCTCTTATT
>JBBPSI010000264.1:0-32297 GCA_038093515.1 Butyriboletus loyo
GCCAGCAAAAAAGAAATCCCCCCTTCTCGTTAAACATGAGGTATGTTCTGACGATATCCCATGTGGTTGGCGTAAATGAGACGCGGCAAAAACAACAACAACGGGATCTCCGAATGGCGTAAGGAGATCTCTTACCCCTTAGTGATAGTGGATAGCCTGATTGTGGTTGGCTGCCACCTCGGAGATCGCTGATCGGTGTCTTCCATTGCACGATCATGCTGTCGACACACCATGCCAATCTGTGAATTCGGATTTGGTCTACTGAACGCGTAGGTGGAGCTGAATGATTGACTAAATAAGCTTACCGACACCTGGCGGAGCATGCAGGAGCGTGGGGCGAAGGAAAGACCGGATTCACTTCATAGGGACACGCACGCCGGACGTACGGCTAACTGGGTGACTTTTTTTCATTTTGTCTGGGTTTGTACATAATCGAGGGTTCGTCAGCCTCCAAGTGATGTGTCGCTTTTTTCCCCCAGCTTCTTTCCTCAGTCGCTCTGTGACCAGCCCGAATACTGGACTTGTCTGTGTCAGTGCTCGCTAGTCTTTCTGCACGCAGACGCTCGAGGATTCTCGACGCCGCATGGGCAACACTGCGCCGCCACTCGAGGAGATACGTCAAAATCAGCAGAGCGCTGAGCGCGCGCGTGTGCTCCCCGGTCACACACTCGAGTACGGGATCATTCTATCTTGACTAACCGCCGAGAAATCTCCACATGTAAGAATTTCAAAGCATGTTTGCTCATGCCACACTACTGATCCCGCTCAGCTTCTAATTCGGCAGGCACGGTGGCGACCGGGCCAACGGGTCTCGCCCCAAGTTACCCGCTAGTTCGATTGGCGATCCCACGACCGTGGCTCAACTCATTACTTGGGCCCCTTTGACCCCCTAAAAAGGATGTTGATTGGGCGTCGTCTTTACTCGCAAGGTATTTAGTTTCCCGTCGGTTGTTGATGGCGCGAACCTTAAAGTAAAGTTCTTCATTTGTTCCGTCGCACCCTTGTGAAGATCTAGAGTCTCTGAACAGGCGGTACCGGTATCGTGCCTTTTTGCACCGTCGAGACGCCAGCGCCATTGTTGCTAGTACTCTGGTTCATCAATATCCCATGTCATTGTCATTGTCGTCCCAACCACCCTCCACCGAGCACCTCGTTCCAGGACGCTGGTACCGGAACTGACGCCACGCATACTAATGTGGGTTCACTGCTCCCTTTGGTGCTACACCCCTTGATGATTTCCCGTTTAGGACGACATTCCTTCTCGTCCTCTGACCAACTTTCCCTTCTCTCGTTTTCCTGAAATCGATCATAGCTATTCTCAGAACCAGTATGGTTATGCTCCTTACGAACCAGCTCACGACCACCCCAGCCAACCTTTTGTACACCAGACGAGCGGTGACCTCGCAATCTCTTTGAGTGGACATCCTACACAGAACGCCTATACCTCTCAAACATCCCACGCCCCTTCCGCACCTGCATATCCGTACCCGTCATCAACACAGCTTCCTTTGCTTGGCCTTGGTGGGCCTGTGGACCAGACGAAGACCGGATCTGCACGCCCCGCCCCTGGTAGCTCGATGCTGCATTTGATTGGCACAGGGAGGACAGAGTTGCCTAATGCGGGCACCAGACAGTACAGCCACCCTTCCAGTGTGGTGACTTCCCCCTCCCATCAGGCTTCTGACCCTGGCCCAAGCCGCCCACCTCCGAGTTCGCCCGAGAGAAAGCGATTATTGCCGTCACCCGACGCCGACGAGCATTCTGTGAGTGCTGTATCCCGATTCATGCGCCACAGCACAGCCGACACAGAAGCAGACAGCACGGAGAGTGGTGCCCCGCCACGACCAAGCACAAGGTGTACATTCCACGTCGTCGGATTCGCACCGCCGTAGGCGCAGTAACTCGTACGTCTATGGGCGGGGTCCGGTGATTCCTCAAGAACGCTATACAGCCAGTAGCATCTCATCGTATAACACACCCGACCAATATCCTCCTATCACTTTTCGCTTGGAAAATCCGGACCAGATTGGGATCCCGATCGTTGATGTTTTGAATAATGCGGACAGCTTTGCTCGTATGCGGGATCGCACACAGGCATTTAGCCATATGGGGAAGAAGACGTTCACGTTGCGTGTTCAGGTGAGCCTGTTTGGTTTGAGCGGGTAATTCCTTGCGTGGCTAAACATTGAACCGCATGGGGTTCCAGTGGCCGGGGTACAGACCGTGGTCCAAGACAATTGCTGCCATGGATTGGACAAACGAGCGCGCTCCTATCACACGTGTGAAACTCGCCAAGGCGGTTGCAACGGCCATCCGAGATCTGGTCGAGGTTAGTCACAATTAGTTCGGCTGTATGTGTGCTGACATCTTTCTTCCTAGAAATACCGCGACGAGCCATACGATCCAGATTCTGCGGAGTGGAATGTCGGACCAAGTGGCATTCAGCTCGACCAGATCTGTCTCGTTGCGGTGCACCACGTGTCGAGAGGTAGCTGGCAACCCAAGCTTTGTTTGCTTGAGCCTCGCCGTTGATGCCGCCCGGCCCGCTTTTCCCCCTTTCCGGCGCATATCTATCTGACTGCGCGTTCTCCTTTTGTTCCGACATCGTTTCGTTTATATCGGCATTATATATCACCATTTCTTTCCCGGAACCGCTGCAAATTTCTCTCCAGTTAAAGGTATGTATCTTTGGTTGTTGTCTAGTACCCACGCTGAACTCACGAACGCCTCAGTGGCCACATTCAATTCATTATTTCGCAGCACATACTGATTAGAGGTGCATTCGCACGACATGGCATGGTATCGGATTAATTAACGGCTTACAGTTCAGCATGGTTCATCTTCTCGCTCCAGTTTCACTTTACATCCTATGAATTTTCCTTCGGGATTTTCGTCGTGGGCCGCTCTCTATTGATCAGCCATTTTTTTATTGTACATAAAGTACTAGAGTTATGTTCAATGTACATACGGAATTATATGGGCAAGCAACTGGGTTGCGTTGGCAATACACCTATTGGAACTCGGGGTGAAGTCGCGCTCGCGGAGTTGAAACGCCTTCGCTGATTTGAGATCGACTGCTCCGCGTCCAGGCCTTGTGAAACCTTTCATGATGGACTTTGTTAGTGTTAATCACTGCCCGACCAAGTATGTACTGGTGTCCGAGTCTTTACATAAACTTTCTGCTGGGTCGGTTCGAGCTAACGACGATCCCACAGTTCCAAGGACAGCCCTCTTACCACAGCCTTGCCACCGCATGTTGGTGACGCAGTCGACGGGCATCTCACTGCCCGAGATCGACGTGACGATGCGATACCCATCGCTCGCATTTACCCTCCCACCTCGCATCCCAAAATTCGGTCCGAGGGTAGGTCGAGTCGCGCTCACACGCGATGGCGCTGACGAGGCGTCGGCGAGGGCGAGCACGGGCGACACCGCGGTGAGCATCACGATGGACACGCCCAACATCTTCGTTGGCACCTCTCGCGGTATCGTACCACACCTTTCGCGAGATCATACCCATGGGTCGGACGCGATTCGGTGGATAGACGTCCCGTTCGAGTCATTGTGCGTCGTCGACGTTTCTTTTCCCTTTCCCTTTCTTCGTTGCCCACGGTGACGTTGTGCCACGGATCGTGGATGTTTTTGTTTATTTATGGCTTTTGGCTCTTGGCCTGTTGCCTGATGACTAACGCTTCATGCCGGGTACTCGTAGTCTGGAGCAAGTTCCCCCGGTTCCGACTTTACAGCACGGCCCACATCCGTTGCATAGGTTCTTGGGGTTCGACAAGGATCGACATATCACATCCCTCTGTCTTCGAAACCCTTTCGACACGCGGGAGATGCCACCAAACGGAAATGCACACGTGTCTGCGAACTGCATGCGGGGTGTTAAAAAGGTCTGCTTCTATTATCGGAGAAACCAAAGATATTTTCGTCTGATGAGGGTATCGACGATCGACCGTCTGTTTTTTTATATCGGGGTGGTATGTACTAGGTGACTCTATCAGACTGGCGGAAGTACGTCTACAAGATGCAACCAGATGTCGTCTTTGCGCTCACCGACACACCGTTCACGCCGCCTCCGTATTCTCAAAGACGTGTCACGAAGAGCATCGAGCGGAGTACGACGTGGGTGGCAGATATACTGCGGCCGCTTCCTGGCGACGCCGGTTCATCTGAGCCGGACACGCCTCGACTGTTCCGACATTTGCTTAATGTCTTTGTCCACATGGCAGGCGGAACGTCGGTACCCGCACGCGAGGCTTTCGCCTATGGACTCCGGGAGACACTCCACGGTCCCGAAGCGGACGCTGTGAAGCCACTCCGATGCCTCGACGAGGGTATCTCTGGCTACGCGTTCGACCTCATCGTCTTGCGCGGCATCAAACCCACTCCAAACACGTCACAGCATCAAAGCCTGCTCGACGACTTCCTCCTACTGGAGCGTCCAGAGATGATAAATTATCCTGAGCCTATCGCAGAGGCGCCGACCTCGAGTAAAACCGGAGAGGTCTGCCTGACGGCGTCGAGCATCTTACCCGTCCTGCCGAATGTCGCGTGCCTGCTCAAGGCATCGCTTGCGGAACTTTCCGAGCAGAAACCTCGTTTCGTGACAGGGACGCGATCGCCCTATGAGATGCTCTGTCTCATCCGGGACGTGGGCGTTGATTTATTCGACGTCGGGTGGGCGATGAACGCTGCCAACTTTGGAGTCGCACTGGACTTTTGTTTTCCGGTGCCTGCAGACGACGCAGTGGATGGACGACGACGGAGTTTGGGGCACAACCTTTACGATGTCGTCTACGCGCACCAGCTTGGGCGTCTCGCAGATACGTTTGTAGGTGAGGGAGAAGGTGTGGATGGGGTTGCAATGCAGCGACGTATTTGCCCTTGTATCGCGTGTTCACCCCGCTCGCCGTCCTCCTACATTTTGCATAGCACCATCGATCATCAGTCGTGCGCTACCTTCGGTGATGGGGAAACAATCGTGCGGTGTGAGAAACCGCATAGCCGAGCATACATCCATCACCTCCTTCATGCGCACGAAATGTCCGCACACACGCTACTCGTGGCACATAATCTCGCAGTAGTCTCGGCGTTCTTGGCGGGTGTCAGACAAGTATGGGCGGAGAGCGGGGACGAGAGTAGGAGTGCGCGATTCGTACTCGAGGTGGATAGGTTTGGTAGTGCTTACAGCGAGAGTAGAGAGTTGTTCACTGCTGCAAAGAAAGATTGGGAATATGTGGATAGGGCAAGAGGAAAGGGGGGGCTCGCGAGGGCAAGGAAGAAGGAAGAGGATGATCAAGATGAGTGACGAAGGGCGACACGGTTTAACACTACTAGCAACGAATGATGGTCAGCAGGGAATAGATGTTGATGTACGCTCCAAAAACGTGACTGACTCGTAGAATCTATGTCACTGGACGGCACATACCCACCAAGTCATTGTTGCCGCCAATTGGTATACACGACGAAGGTTACTCACTCCTGCTTAAACACTGCACAAGCCGAGCACGAAGGAATAGCGAATCAAGTGTTGGGTACGAAGACAGCTATCATTCTACAAAATGCGATATCTCTATCCCCTGAAAAACGACGTTGAACGGGTTAGTTGGAGAGAAAGACAAACAACAGCAAGATTCTTATCTACCTTTGATACCTAGCAAGGGTGGATTGCGCTAGTCTCGGCGAGCATGTACGAGCACGCTAGTGGTGTGATTCCGCCTCCCTCGCGATCTGAGCAGCATATGGGTTCTTTGGATCCTTGGCGTATGCTTCCGCTAACGTGGGGTGAGTCCGGAGGGAGCGAAGAAGAGGGTAGTAACACGTACAACGAACACCAAGATCCTGCATCTGGTTGACGAGGTAAAAAGTGATGCCGGAAGCGGCGATGAAGGGTGCCAACGGCCTCATGACCTGTAACGAGGTGACAACAACGTGTCATGCACGAGTTCGTGGCCCCATACGAAAGTGGTTGTAGGGACAGACGAGCGGTTGAAAGACGAGCAAGCAAATTTAAAAAAAGACGGTGTTAGCGTTGGAAGTCAGTGGTGGAATGGGAGACGTACGGGCGTGTTGAATCGTCCCCTCCAGAACAAGATATATTGCAGCATTTCGTTCGAGAAGGGATTGGGCTGAGGTACTGGACGGACTTGGACTCGTGGAAAGACGCGCTGTGGAAAGTAAGAAGAGAATCGGGTGGGTCAAACCGGAGTGTTCTACTCAATATTGGTATGTCGTTCCCACGTTCCGCGACTCCTAGGACTCCACTGGCCATGGGACCACGAAACCCTCAGCATGCACGCACACATCAACTTGCCCTCACTCCATGTTCGCACGGCGAGTTGAATCATTGCCATCTCCTCCTCGTGGCATTCGCCAGTTCTCGTCGACAGCGCGCAGTCACAGGAAGCATATAGATCATTATGCGACCCTCTGTGTTCCAAGGACCGCTACCAAGGCCCAAATCAAGGTACCGACCAGCGTTGTCCAACGTGCCCTACTAACCAAGTCTCACGTAGACAAGCTACTATCAGGTAATATAATTGTGAACACTCGCACATCACACTCATGCCGGCGAGGGGCTCAGCTGAGCAAGACGTATCATCCAGACGTCGCCAAGGACAATGCTTCACAAGCAAAGTTTCACGCCGTGAGCGAGGCGTATGCAATCTTGGGCGACGACAGAAAACGGTACGTTTTTCGGTTCCGTTGCTCGTTCACATTACCCTTTGCTCAACTCTGCTCAAGGCGTGAATACGACCGCTCCCTCGGCTCCCCCTTCAGTGCGGTCCACTCGCCAGGACAACACCCCCAAGCGACGACCACCCGGCCCTCTCAACAACCTGGCTTTAAACACTTTTGGCCCAACCACCCAAGAAACCGAGATCCCATGGGTAGTCATCCCCATGTTGGTCGTCATGACCACTACGAATACACGCGCGCGAGCAATCACATGCATCATCATCCTCAGTCTGGATCACAGGCATCGCACACAGGGTCACGCACGGATCCATTTTCGAATCCATTCGTACAGAGAGCGACGGGTCATCGCCGATCTGGGCCTGGTGCCGCCTCACAGTCTCATAGCACTGGATCAAGCTCTCAGCAAGGTGGATTTGAGAGTGCACGTGCCACGCCCTGGACCGCGTCGAGTGGCATGGGAAGGCATAGCTCGGCAGCCAATGGTCATCCGACGCAAGACGAAGCTGCGGCAGAGAGTTGGATGATGCGTGCGCTCGGGGCATCTGGGATCGTCGGCATTATCATGCTCGTTGCTGCGATTGGGGGTAATTCGAAACGAACATCATAAACATGCCTGTAGGTATGCGTTGCAATACGATACGATTGGATACCTGGTATGCCTGCCCCAGTCAATTGTACTCTACGACATCAAGAAGCGAATATACAAAGTGTATGAACCATATATGGTGTCGGTTTGATGTGCTCATACGCAATCGGTCTAGGGGGTGGAGAGAAGGCACCTGGTTCAAAAATCGGTGCACGCAGTTCTCACTCTGCAGGTCCTCAGAGCCAGCAAGGAGCTCGTGAATAGTGTTATGGTCGGCAAATGTGTCACCAAGGTGGCTAGGCGAGCGCTGAGGATCGATGCTCTTTACATGACGAACCTTGAAACGTTGAAAGTGGCCTACTTGCACATTGGCGATCCGTTCTTACTCCTCCTGCCTCGATCCCCGAGTCGCTGGTGAACAACGTGACGCCGAAAGCATCGCTCTCTCCAGGCAAGGATTCACATACACCACATCCTTCGATTCACGCGAGAGGCACGATTCCATTCGTCCATCGTACTTGGTGGATCTACCTATTGTCTACGCGCATCGCGCATCAAGTCAAATAAATTCGTTTTGCACCAGCAATTGAATAGGTAGGTCTCGAGATATGGATGGCGTTTGTCGACATACGAAGTTGCATGTGCTGGGAGAATGGACTGGCACTAGCCCCTCCGTCTTCACAGCCTGGGTAAAAACCCAAACTACGGTGCGCTGGGACTGATGCCGATCATTCATCCACCACGCTGAAATTGTGAATGAGGATTTGGGCAGATACAACGCGAGGCCCTCTAGGCTTTGTTTTCAGTGCGACAGGTAGGAAACGAAGGTATGGCCAGTCCGGAATTGCGAAGGGTGCAAGAATGCTCGAACTCTCGATCTGTCAAAACATGAAACCCTCCCGCACGAAGGACTAGCTTCGAGAACTACCAGTACACCGATATGATACAAGTATGATACAATCGACAGACCGTTGATACCACAAATACAACCTTTTCCAAGTCAATGCTACATTTCCGACCCATTTCCAAGTACACACTCTCCCTCTCTTCTACCCTCTATGCCTCGAACAATACTCAAGGAACCCTCTGCAATCTCCGTCTGCTGGACCCGTAGACTGTACTTCTGTGCAAATGTCACCGGTGACGAAGCAAGGCCCAGGACGCGGGAGTGTACTGTCACTTGGGATGGTCGCCGTGATGGATATCGTGATATTGGTTGGCCCGACACCAACCCAGACGGGATACAGAAGGTCTAGTCTGTGGTCTCCAGAACAGTCGACGGTCCCAGACCGTTTACGGATTACACAGGAACGAAGGTAGCGCTGTCTGCGCGATGGCCGCGACGATCTAATGGCCTGTTGATCATTTTTGAGCTCGGTCAGTGGTTCGATAGACAGAAAGGCGCTCACCAACGACATGCAGGAATGTCTATAATGTTAATACAACAACATCGGTCGCGGAAAGAATAACGAAAAGCCCGTAGTCGGTATTCGACATGGCGAGTCGCAGGTCGACTCTCTTGAGGCCCGTCCCAGTGTTGTAACGGATATAAATGATAATTGACTCAAATAATAATAAGCGAGCGATGATGAACAACTGTCGAAGCCGTAGAATACAGTCTATTGGTAAAGTGAAAAGTTAGCCTTTTGCTGTACGTTGGGCTCACTAAACTTACCGTGTTGGCGTACACGATATGAACTGGGGTATAGGAAGCTATGAACGCTTCATGAAAGAATACACCAGCCGCTTGCACTGACGTGGATGTATTCGAAGTCATCCAGAATATCTGAGCCAAAGGACTGGGTGGTGAGAGCGGCAGACTTTGATGGAGGTGGTGTGAAGGACGTATACGGCGGGAAGTCAAAGTCGTCCATTGACATGTAGAGATGGTTTGCAAGCAGATAAGATTGTGTATTGGTTCAGCGAAGATATCTGGGGGGGTTTGGTGTGCTATCTCCGTAGTCGACTCAACCTTTATTATATATCCGGAGGATAATTTATTGAGCATGTTGCTACAAAATGCCGTTCCGATTGTTTTAGGCGTTCTACAATAATCGCAGATCCCTATTCAACACCATTTATGGAAATGACAGTATTTCCGTTAGCGAGACAATGTGTTTTATTTTGAAATTCGATCGCTTATGGTTAGCGCGAAGACATTCTTTCCTTATTTATGCATGCCGAACCACGATAACTCAATGCCGGAAGACAAACACAATTCCCGGATGACAAACAGATGACAAACATGGACCCTCAATTGCACAAAAGCTTTTATTTTTATTTTATTTTTTAATCCCATTTACATATACATGTTATGTACACGATTAATTACTGTACGGATGATGTGTACAACCCCCGAGGGCTTCAACCCACCATTATGGAAATTCTAAAGACACTAGGTGGCCCTACCATTCCACCAGCCCCGCCCCGCCCCGCCCCCGTCCAGTGCCATGCACCAAAGCTTTACAACCGGTGAGGTCGACTAGGAGAAAATCAACGCCAACATCAACATTCGGATTCTCGGCACGAGGAAAATGTATTCAGACGATGACCTCTTTTGTGATGCATCGTGGAGGGGTCGGCACCTATCTACTACGTCCCGTCGCCTACACTGCCTATCCCCTACTCCAACGGCGAACAAGTTAGCCGTATAGCTGCAAGCAGAATGTTCGTTTACCAAGGTTGAGGGGCCTCGGGCATTGATATACTTGAACGCAGCAAATAGTTGTCAATGCATATGGAATGACTTTCCTAGTAGTGCCGACCCCAGCGGTCAACAAGATCCGCCCAATGCCAACGTCGCAGCCACGCATCCAACCCTGAGTCCTCATTGCTTGTGGCAGAGAACAGCGTGAAGTGCCATGTTCGGTGTGGGTCTCGAGTCAGCGGTGGGCAAATCAAGGTGCTCAAGAACGACAACATGCAAGTCGCCAGTTGTCGGCGTACCTCTATCATAAAATACTGTATTTTGTATCGAGCGCTGTCGCAATACGCCTGGCCTACAGTTTATTACTAATATATCTGTATTTTTCTGCAGCAAGTAGCTTGGACATGTTCCATTTCCACTTTAACTTTGAAGACGATATCGACGAGGCCACGCTTGCAGAAGGCGTGCCTCCCACTGATGAAGCGCAGGACGTTGCTTCAACCTCGCAGCGAACTGGAGAACTATTTTCCGAGATTGATCTCGATTCACTGGTACGGACAACGTACTCCCCTCATCCTTGCATGCACCCTCACTCTCATGGATCAAGTCTAGCTGGAAGCATTGCCGACCCAAATATCCTACTCCTTCATATCTACTCCCTCACCCGATGGTCACAGTCCCGACCTCAAGTTCGCACGCCGAGACTTGTTTGATGCGCGGTTTCAGCTCATCTCCGACGAGACTGATGATCCAGAACTTGAATCTGTGGGTCCAGCGTCCAAATCCGACACCAACTTCGCATCAGCGCTTCAATTTATCGACAATCCTTCCGATCTCGTCCCTCTAGTTTATGAGGGCGGCTTGAAAACATGGGAATGTAGCCTTGATCTAGCTAGTTGTCTCAGACGCGACGGTTACGCCGCAAACGCCAAGGGCCGACGCGTGTTGGAGGTAGATTTTTCATATCGTACATGACTGCCTCTTTTACATCGTTGACCCGATTAATCTATACAGCTGGGGTGCGGCACGGCGATTCCGACGCTTTGTATTCTTCAGGAAATGTTTTCGTCGCCACCAGCCGGTGACACCGAAACACACATTCACCTGCAAGATTACAATGCCTCCGTCCTGCAACTGGTGACCACGCCGAACGTCGTTCTCGCTTGGTGTAAGTGACCTCTGTCTCCATGGCGCGAGCTTGCATGAACATTTCACCCCCCATGGCCCTCTAGATACCTCACCGGCGGCAGATGTCTACCGTATCTCGGAAGCCAACGCATCCGAGGACGTCAACTCGGAGTTACACATTACGCCCCAACTGCTCCACGCGTTCAAAACATCGTTACATGATCACGGAGTTCGCCTACGCTTCTTTTCCGGTTCATGGGACACTTTCGATCTGCGTCAGACAGGTGGACCCTATCACCTCGTCCTCACGTCCGAAACGATATATCATCCAAACAGTCTCCCGAGTCTGGTCCGTGTCATGCGAGATGCGCGCTCCGAGGGACACGAATATCTTTGTCTGGTTGCCGGGAAGACGGTATATTTCGGTGTCGGAGGCGGTGTCGTGGAGTTCGTTCGGTGTGTAGAGTCGATCGCGGATGAACGGGGGGGTGGGGGTCAGGTAGAGACGATCTGGGAAAAGTCTACAGGCGTCAGTAGGACAGTGATGCGCGTTCGGTGGACATGAGACCAGCACAAGAGAGGAACAAACGTGTACGAACAACCAAAAAAGACATGCCGCAACTCTTTCGAGTCTGTCAAACAAAAGGAAGCCTAATAACAGTGGTTTGCACATGTACAGGAATCGATTACAACTCGAGGCTGTACAGGACCAAGTGCGTTTGGCGTTCCGAGAGGGGGGATGAGTACAAACAATTAAACCTATTGTCTACACTTTGAAGTCCCGAATGAGAGGAGACTTGTGTTACAAGATGCATGAGTCGGCAGTCCTTTACCCTACGATCAAGGTGAGACGGAATATTGATGTTGTGGGTGGTCATCAAAATCCACGATCCTCGCTCGCTAGACAAGAGGATCGCCAAGATCCCTTCACACCCATCGTACTCATGGAGCTTCGCCATCAAACAGGCAGCTGTAATCACGATGCGCTTGCCCTCAGAACTCGAAACTAAACTCCCCAACCAAGAACTGGTGAACATAATTTACTCCGACGAGCCCGAAGATCTGAGTGGAACCACCAGACGAACGCGCCATTCAACCGCCTGCTCTTGTTCTCGAATATATACCCTCCGTCAACCTTTGCGACGTCTCTTCTGCCGCCAGTCTCGCTTTCTACAGGTAGGTGATTTCAGCCATCGGGAGCTTCCCTTTGTACGGCGCTGTTCACAACGACATCACCTTGACCATTATACATCTCACACACCCTGAACAGCCCATGAGGGCTGTTGTGATGGACTTTGGGTGTGGTCTGATCCGAGGGATGGTTCCTGACGGGGAGTACTCCACAGCGCTTGGTGCATCAGATGTGGGCCAGACGGCTATTGGAGGGCAAGCAGCCATCCGAAAATGGGCCCCCCGTCTGAGCAGGCTTAGGTGGTTTCATTTCTCTGTGGTCGCCCACGAAGTTGAAAGGTCGTTCGTTGCAGGGAAAATGGGCATTGGGATGTCACAATGCACGAAAGCACTGCTTTCTTTGAATCCTGAACGTGAACGACCGGACTTGAAACCTTTTGAAGGCTATCCAGTGGACAAGGTTTCCGAGTTGACTCGTTGACCAAACATGTCCATCGAAAACATTGTCATGTCATAAGAACAATGACCCCGAAACTAGAATAAGATTCATCAGTAGCACGAGTACAGATATCACACAATCATAGCAACGATCTTTTTCTCGAGTACGGCCTATAATAAAGTTGTCGTTGTTCGTATGGGCAGACAAGTTCCACCGTCCCAGTCATGTGTGATGTTTACATACAGTACATCTTCCGATACTATACTGATCGGGCAGTGTGTACTAACCTCTGAATCCCGCCGCATCTGTAACCCCGTCGGCGTGTGGCGTGTCTGGCCTCGAGGTCCCCAGCCTGAAGGTGTTGCGTCTGTGCTTACCGGATTACTGTGAATAGTACAGTCCGAGATCGCCTCTCCCATATACGCCAAATATCAAGATGGCATCCTCGTGGAGTCTCTTTGCCTTCCTGGGTGGACCAGTGAACGGGAGGAAACTGCCCTTCGCTCCCCAAACGTTTTTGGGACCGGTTCGTCGCGGATTTAAAAAAAAAGGGAAGAGGAGTATTCCAAAGGTCGAAAAAAAGTGTGGACAAATCCGGACTCGAACCGGAGACCCCCCGCACTTCAGCACCATGCTAAGCGGATGTGATAACCAGCTACACCATATGCCCTACACCCAAGTCTTCGATAAATTGTAAACACATCGGTTTCATTCTCAATGGATATCTTTCAGACCTTTTTTCCATTAGATGAAAATACTACAGATACAACTCGTCGGAATCTCAGCACCGCATCTCTCGAGTCTCAGCGCACCCTGTGAGCGCCAACACAGAGAAAGACAAAGTTTACCAAGGGACAGCAAGCAAACTCCAATCTCGCAACACGGCAATCCTCTCCGTCCCGATTTGCCGCGTCATCTCCTGCTGTCCCTGTATACCCAGCTCCTCAAACACCTCGAGCAATTGGCCGTCTAAAACACTTTTTGGCAATGGCTTAGAAATGGTGTCGTTGCGAACAATCCTAGTCCCAGGGTAGAGGGTGAATGATGGGTTTACGCGCGAAAAAAAAAGATGGGGCTCACCGGTATGCCTTGGGATTGAGACCCGCGACGTGCTGGACGTTGCGTAACAGTTGACCTTGGAGGAGATGTAATCGTTTGCAAGCGTTTTCGTCGACAGGCGTCAGAGCGGACAACGAGCCGTCCGTGAAACCTGGAAGCATGAAAAAGGTCATGGGTGACCAGCAAGTAAGAGTCCGACGGGAGCATACCAGAGATGAGCTTCGCCTGCGGAATTTCATTGTCCTCTTTCGTTCGCCGCGCTATCGTGCGGGACGCTCGACACTCCTTGCGGCAGTGGAACTCGGTGTGACACATGAGATGTTGACCACCTCTCGAATCAGGATCTAAATCAAGCATCAAAGATCAAGAATTAGACGTCAAAATCATTCAATCGAAGTCAAGGGAGAGCCATACCACTCGGGTCGTAAGTGAGCATACGCATTATGCCCTCTTCGTCGTTGAGAACGATCGACAGTTCGTCGTTCGTAAAGAAAAAGTCGACGTTGGTCGCGTATGTCCGCCGAATGTCCTTGGCCAGGATCACAAGTTTGTATGGATCCTCCTAGAGTCAAAATTCACGCTCTGTGCTGCTCGTCGAGATTAGAACGAGAATGTATATACCTGGAAAGCGACAAGCCAGACGCTCTTAATCGCATCCCCAACCAACAATAGGTTTTTGAGCACTCGCAGGCTGGTGACATAGACCCCGACGTCCAAGAACGCGACACCCACGAGGCGCTCGTCAAGATCAAAGGCCCTGACGAATATCTAAAGGGTTCACGTGAACTCAAGTCACGATTCGTTTAGTATGTTCTCCACTCCACCTTTTGTCCCATGGATGATACCAAGTAGCCATTGATTCCGCAGAGCGCGGTCACGGGCCCCTTGGAGTCATCACGAACGCGTAGTTTCACTTTATACCATCGTTGAATATTGGACATTGGATCGGGTACTACTTCAACAACTTCGAAGATATAGGTCTTGGAAAAAAGGGCAATTCTAAACAAAGGGGATTGCGACGGGATTCATATTACTCACTGCACCTTTGACAGCCAGATCCTCACCACGGTCGATGGTCGTTCCAACAGCAATGAAATCTCTGTTCCCAGATTCCGTGCTCAGCGTCTCCAACGTCACGCATTCCAGAGCATTCACATATTCATTGGGGGCGAATTCATATCTATGAACAAGTCAGACGGTCACTTCCATATAAACAGAGGTGACCCACCCGTCAATGGTTATCCAATTGTCGGGGGAGATAAGCTCCAACGTCGAACAGTCACACTGCGGGGATGAAACACCTGCATCTACGCCTCTGTAGCTCTCACCCACACGGATCTCAAACGACACACTCACCATCCGGCTCCCACAGAATGTTGTTGTCCTCGTCATACGAGGCGAACCGCGCTTGCAATGTGGACGCAGCCACGATCAACGACGCTGACGGCTCGAAGACGACGTTAGAATAAGGCCGAGACCGCGGAAGCGAACGTTTCGGCAGTGAGGTGTCCAATTCGATGTCAGGGACCCATTCTAGAAGACTAGGGCCCTACAAACAAACAATTTAACTTAACGCCTCGGTGAAAACCAACGCCACCTCATTTACCTCGTCAGAGTATACCAAAAACTCCGCCTTTGACTCCCACAGCGAGCACGCTGTAAAGGCGTGCACGACCGCATGTCCACTTGGGAACAGCTTGAGGCCACCCTTATCCGTGCGTATTATCCAGCTTGGTCTATCACCAGTAAAGAAGACCCCGGTCAGCGTATGACCTCCATTGACGTTCAAGGATGTTGTAGGAAAAGTGACGAATGGGACGAATGTACGTGATATCCGCTTTTGTTCCGCAAGTACAGTTTTTTCTGCTTCTTCTTGTCTGGACAACTCAAATGTCCGAGTCAAGACTTTTGTGAAGACGACTTTCAAAAAGGTGGAACGCTCGCCGGACGGAGGCGTAGACGAGGAAATGGAATGCACTTCGTAAATCGCCAAGTGTCCGCAACGCATGAATACCTGTAAGGTCTATTAGATGATAAAACCGGTGGTAAGGGCGACAGGCATACAAAAAGATGGGGAGTTGGATCCGACTCTCCCAGGGGCGCAATGAGAATCTGTTCAATATCAAGGTCATGCGGCTTGCGTGGGGGATCTTGGGCAAGAGACAGCGCAGGTGGATCGAATGTGTCATTCAGCACTGGCTCAAGCGTACTGATGGCCACACTCGAAAAGACAAGTGTCAGCTTCGGGAGGGACCATATCTGATCAAGAAGTGTCATGGACTTTTTAACTCCAAGGTAGACGAACGAACAAACCTCCATGACCCCCTGGGGCCGGATAAGCACCAGCCATTGGCTGGTATGTCCTGTAGTAACCGCGGCCTGAAGAGTCGACGTAATATTCTTATCAGCACTGGTAGAAGCGGCGGCAGTGCCATCGGTCGTCGTCATTTCGAAAACGTCCGATGTATCTATGTGGAAACATCCTGCCAGGTACCGAGATGACTGGTTGGAACACCATTAGTACCCTGTCTATGACACAAGACATCATCACACATTACCTTCTCACCCATCGGCGACATGTCTTTTCTTCTTATCTTGCCCCGCTCGGTCTCGCCGATGAACAAGCCGATGGTTTCGTCCTCCCGGAGAATCAACACAAAGGGATCGCATATGCTACATGCCTTGATTCTTGCACGAGGCATGTTCCCATCCATGTCTTTGATGATCTGTCTCTCGGTACCATCTGCTCGTCACGAATCAAACGACACAAATGCATTCAGACAACAAGGATACACACCCGGTTCGAGGACGCGTATAGCGTTCGTCATCACATGCAAGATAGCTGTACGCTGAAAGAACGGTCCAGCACTGACCGTAGTCCCCGGTATACGAGTCGGAATAGCCAAATCCGTCTTAGCAGCCCTGGTCGCAATCTAAGCCATTGCCATTTCTAGATCAGTTCGAAGCTGGAGCTGGATGGAGCAACTCACGCGAGATACCCCAGGAGATGGATTGGCGTCCGTACTAATAACGATCGTATCGTCCTCCCCGGCATATAATCCACCACTGTTTTTTTCATATGATGTGCCATTTACTCTGTGAGACTGCCGAACCGGGATAGACCAGATCCCACGTGCGCCACCCAGAACGTGGAGTTTGCGTTTAGTACGAACAGGAAGGTCACGCTGGGCACCGATAATGATTAGCAGGGAAATGGTTCAAGAATGGAGTATTTTGGCGTACTTGGAAAAGAGTAAAACCCCCTAGATGGCCACTCCCTGTGGCAACCACGAGTTCGGGAACGTATCGTTCCTATCAACATCGAGGACGACCGACCATCAAATAAATAACAAGTACGCCGAGGAATTAATCGCCAAATGTATACGAATACCCAGATCAGAGACGTAAGTATATGCGCGCCATAAGAGACAGGATGAAGATATGACACACCCCTAGTTTTGACAGCGAGAATGTCATATCTGCGATCGGCCCGTAGGCAGGAAGCGAGTCGCACAACGAAAGATGGATCACAGAACGTGTCCGCGAGGGGTGTCCCCCAGGAGCTACGCCATTCGCGGCGGTTTTGGTCATAGCCTTTGACTCCCCATATAAATCTTTCAGAGGGTCCGGCGTCAGTGATGTGATATCCAGACGCCTTCTCATGTTAGCTCACCATCATCATCGAAATCATCGATATCCATCGCGTTTTTGGTATCCACTACAGCGGTCGGTGCTGCACTTGTATCCTCAGCTTCACCATCCTCCACTTCTTCCTCGACCCTCACTGCTCTCAACAACACCGACGGTCCGACTGTGCTTCCTACGAACAACATCCCCCCGTCCAGTTGCCTCGCTACCATAGGAATCGTCGTCTGCGCAAGGGCTGGAGACAGAACCAGTTTCGACACCGTCCGTCCGTCGGAGATGATTTCTACAGGGTGGACCATCCCATCCTTCCTGATCACGAAGAACGTCCTCTCATCTGCAAACACTAGCCTGCTTCCTTCTAGGACTAGATCTAAGTCTTTGCCAAGCGGAAGGGAGGGGATGTCGCTAACACGCGCAGACCATCCATTGACGGGGAGTGAGACCCGTCGGGCAGCTTGTTCGACATAGATGAGTGAATTAGCGGTAAGGATAACAACACCCCCAATAGACTGTGCGCAGGGAAGGAGAGAGAGACAATCATACGGGAGATTGTCCACAGTGGTAATGATGGGATATGTGTGACTGAGGAGATCGAGAGTGAAAATGTATAAACGACCTGTGTCGCGGTATTCCTTTAGGCGGCTAGAATCGAGGGTCAAGATACAGAGTGTGAGTGGGTGTAAATTGTTATGGATGTAAGATCATAGAGCTTACCCTGCCCAGGTTTTTTCAGATTGGCAAAGCACGGCAATGGTGGGATTGTGGTACCCTGGCAAAAACACAAAATCGATGACATTGCGCAAGTTCGGGTCAACATCCGCAACCAAATCTAAGACGAAAGAGGGAGAATAGGGTACTTCTCTAAGGGATTGTGAGCTTCGGTATTGATTAGATGGATCTGTGAATACCTTGCGAGGCTTTGGTCTTGTTCCATGACATCAAGTTCAGCTTGCGTTTGGTAGAAGGGAAGGATCGCAAGAGAATCTTTAGGGAGGGAGAGAGCAGCACAGCGGGATAAAGGGTCTGCACGGAGTTCTGCACGGAAAAGGTGACTGTCAAGAACTGCCTGTTGAAAGAAGTTGAAAGAATATGTCTCGCCCAAGATGTGATGCATACCATTTGAGGACAACGCTCGTAGGTGTGGATAGACACCGTGACGAGGTCATAGATAGCGTCGGACCATTCTAGCAACGCAATCTATGGGCGGATTAGGAACGACTAGTGAGAAGAGAATGGAGCGTACCTTTGCATCCCTGAAGGATACTAGAAGACGGTCGAGCTTGTCGTCACTGGACGTCATTGTGCGGACTTTGTCTATTCCCGTGACGGTTCCATGTAGCGTATGTTCACGAAGGAGATGGAAGCGCAACGTAGTTGCGGTCTTTTGGTTCACATTCGACTAACTCGCCTTTGAGAGCGTTTCTCGAGAATGAATTACACTGAGCACTCACTTTTACCGCACCCACGTTGACCCAGCCTTCGCCAGACTGGTCCATCTCGACCTCACCCTCTACAGCCTCTGTTCCCTTCCGCACGTGGGCACGCTTGTCACGTTCGCTCTCAACATGGTCGGAAAATGGCAAAGGTTGTTCGCGGATGCCATAAACACGAAGGAGGTTCGATTTCGCAGTGACGATGTTCACGAGGGTGGACGACGCCGACGGGGTAAGAGTGAGGGCGACCGCGAATTCCACACCACTTGGAGAAAGAATGTCATGTCTAAGAGCATGCATAACAACCGCTTTTGCTGTATTTTTTTGCTCCTCCCAAGCAGTACACTTGTTGCAAGCTGCCGTGAGCTGAACAACCTCCAGTTTCGTGACAACCCGTCACGCTGTAACGTGTCACGCCACCACCCCTGACTCTATGTTGAACCTGAACGGTGAGCGCAGCCATCATCATTCCGCTGTGAGTGAACCGTTGGCTAATTAAAGTTCCAATCCTTTAAAGGCTGATCGCGAACACCGGCCCCCTTTTATTGTGAGCATTTCCTTCTCTTTGAAAGGTCACCTCGAGGGTACCCTCTCAGCTATCTCTTCGTGTTTCTCATCGCACCACTAACACTTCGAATTTCAATTCAAATTCGAGCTTGGAACCCACATCTAGTCCGACTATCGCTCTGTGAATTCTTCTCGATCAAGGTATGCTTCGATTCAATCCATGGTGGTACTGGGCGATCACCCTAGCTGCGCATCGCTGTGCCCGTTAGCGTACGTGTCCATTTGTAAGCATTCCCGGACTTTCTCTCTCTCCCACTCTCCTGTACCGCCCCTCCGACGATATGGATTATCTGATAACAGTGAACGACCCGAATGCAGCCCATGCAGTGCTCAGCTGTGGTCGACGAACTAGGTATTGATCGGGGGCGGTTTCTAACGCACTTCCCAAGTTCCATCAGTTCGAAATCGTGGCAAGGGCTTGTCAAACACTGCCCCACAATTGAACGGAACCCCCATGCCACGCTACCGATCTCGGTGGATCTCCAATCGATGCAGACTATTCAGCGACTGGCGCTAGAGAAAAAAAGTTCGTGTAGCACGGTTGACGTAGGCGCAACATGAAATCCTGTTCGCCTTCATGATTGAGGATGTGTATTATGCACCTCATCAATCACCGGCCTTGCGCCAAACGACCGCTCTTTAAGCTCCGCGCAGACGTTCGATTGGATGCGATATTGCCCGCTGCCTCGCTCTTCCCTCCGTTTGCCTGTTTCGAACGTATTCGCACTTCAGTCACTCCGCCACTGCATGCACGAATGTATCCTGCAAGTGAGTGGCAGTCGGCGTACTTCCATTGTGTTCCGAAGGGTTTGTTGTCTGCGCAGCTGTAAGATGAATCTTCGCCGTATACACAAACCTGTGTTTTGTTTTTAGAGGTGCTCCTGTTCGCCCGTCTGCTACGAGTAATATCGGCGACTCTCTCATCATGAAAGCAGGGATTTTTCGCGGCTCAAGTTACCACTTGAGATTGCTCGCAAATCATTGTGTGTCTACTCCGCTCCTCATTTCGCAGTTTGGAAAGATGTCAAGGGCTCGGGTTTGCCACCAACGGTGGACTTCTATGACGATCGACGCGAACTTCGGTTCCTGATAGGCTAGCCTCTCGGCGCAACTGGCCACCTCCCTCTTAAACCAAACCAAGTGCACACCTACCTTTTTTTCCTTAATCAGGTTCCTTGCCAACTGCTTCCTGACGTATATCCAACGACACGTTGTCATCCTTTTATGCAGTGTTGCTCGTCGTTACCTGTAAGGCACTCAGATTGAGCCCTTCTGGTGGTTCCAAAGTGTTTCTTTCACACCAGGTCCATGGTTTCCCCCGTCGTATACAGGTTGCCGATTCGATATGAAATCGTGCAACAAGACGCCGGGATAGCAGGGCGGGCGTCTCGCCACTTGCGAGTCAGTGGAAAGGCCAATCCGTAATCAGCCCCGTAATTGAATACATGGCGGTCTCGTACGGCCACCTTCTCTCGAGTTCTTCGCCCCTAGAGCCACTCGATCCTCATTTTGCTCGCGTAGGGTTCACATCAGAACCATCCTCATGCCCTGCAACCTGGTTTACTCGTGTTCGCAGCGTGCACCCAATCAGTGGCACGCTAACAGCCCATTTGCCCACTCATCTAATAGCAAACCTCGATTCCCGAAAGCCCCGCGTGTGTTCCTTTTGCTTCGCACCACTCATACCAGACTCGCTCCCTCCGTGGTCCTTATCCTTTCGTTCTTATAAGTACTCCCCTCGAGTCCGCACTTATATGCCAGCCCCATTCTGCTAGGTCAGATCGAGGACGAATCATGGCTACTGTATTCGTTTCAAACCCACTGTCATCGTTTAACCCTGGTGTCCGACCACCCTCAAGAGTCGACCGTGGCAGTGCCGGCGGACCCCCGGGATCGTCCAAGGTCAGTCCTCACATCCCCCTTTTCCAACGTTCGACATGGTACTTAGTAAACCGCGACCAACCACCCAACCATTGCTCTTTTGGTGAACAGAGCTACGTCTTGCCAGTGCCCTCCGGCTTTTCGGTGCGCGTCTTCAAAGCACCAACTCTTTCTGCTTCCGCCCATCAGTGCTCAAACGCCGGTCAACAGCTATCCGCCGTCACCGCAAGGGGTGACATTGACTACAAACCCTCATCACATCGTGACCCCCGCTCGTCGGGTCCTTCGGTTCGTGATGCTCCTCGGAAACTAATCAAGCCACCGCCTCCATCCCACGCCCACGCCCACGCCCATGCCCCACACGAAGACCGAGAGCGAGATCGAGGCTATCGCGACACCAGACGGTTCGGGTTCATCCACCCTGGACCCGTCCCAGATACCTACGTCTATGAGCGCTCCATTGCGTCCTCGAAATCGGACCGCTACCATGACTACTACTACCCACCGTCATCGGACAGCACTGTGAGCGAGGTCGACTCCCTCTTCTCGCTCACCTCTTCGGCCTCGAGTAATAGCAGTGCGGACGACGATTGTCCACCGCGAGGCGTGCTCCAGGCCGCCCGTAACGCTCCTGACCGGAGACCATCATTCGCTCACGGCGGACAGCGACCCGGGACGCCCTTCCCCGTAACATACCACACGTGCCCGACTTGTTCGGAGATGAGCGGCAGCCCACCACCCCGTTCGGCTAGTAGATCTGATGGTACAGCACATGCTTCCCGCCCGCTCCCTTCACCTCCCGTGAGCGCCAGGTTGCGCAAAGACAGCCTCGTGCTCGCAAGCGAGCGTTCGGGCCCACCAGAAACCACGCGTCCGCGGCTTCCGCAGTTACGTATCGGAGATCGCCCTGCCTACCCTGCTGACGCTCCGCAGGGAGCATGGTCTGGAGCAGAGACGGGAGGATACATCTCGACCTCGCCCCCACCACTCACCCGCTCATCCTCATTGAAGAGCAGCGGATCCGCGGGAAGCAGCTCGCACGGTGGCACGGTGCCCCCACCTCCAGGGCTGAACATCCACTGGGAATACGGCCCGACCATCGACATCACTGCAGAACAGCCTCACCGTCAACCAAGCCGCCGTAACTCGGACGGGGATCAGGGGAAAATCATGCCTCCGCGCCCACGCCGCTCTAGCACGGTACCCCCACCACGTTCCGTTCGATGGTGCGAAGGTCTGGTCTGCCCAAGCCCCATCCTTCCAAGCCAGAGAAGGAGAGGATGGTTTAACAGACGAGGGTGTGTTCTTCTATCTCTAGTCTAGCCCTTCCCGACATGAACCCTGACTGACCCCAACCCCTTTTTCCCTTCCTGATATCGGGAATGTTTAGGGATCAACTTTGGCGCAACGATGGCTCATATAAGCCTCCTGCCCCGGGTGAGGACTACCCAGAAGACCTCGACGACTACCCAGAACCATCGGATGGCTGGCAAAACGAAGATGGCGTCCGAATTGATCTCAATAGGAGGCTTGTACCCAAGGCGCCACCGCGCTCAGTCCTGAAACGGACGAATTATTGTAAAGAAGACAGTATCATTGCCGGATACCTCACCAACGGCCCAGCCTCACCTACATCAGACGACGAATGAATGTGAGCGCCTGAGTGGGTCATTTGACATCATCTGTCACGATAGTTACCCTTTTTTTCTCTTCTTTTTCTGGACAATGGCTCCAAGATCCGAGCTTGCCAAGCAAGCGCGTGTATACGTTTCGTTTTTTTTTTGTATTATTTATGTGCGGGCCATCGTGACCTTGCGCACCCGTACGAAACGTGTTCCTTGCATCATTCAGCATTCTTTGAAGATATACCCCCGCACCTCACGTCGAGTCATTCTCGTTCTTTTACTTTTTTTCGTGGATCTGGCATCCTGGTTTGTATCACTAGTATCGTATGGTGATAGGCCATGTACGTTACCGTCTCACCTTGTAAGAGTAATAAGTCATACGTCTTATTTTGTGCCACGGCGTAGGAGAGAGGGACGGTGACGTCGGCGGTCTCGACCTATTGGAAAGTGGGGCCCCCTACTTTCGAGTCACAGCCTGAGGGTGCTTTTTCGGTGAATGTTTTCGTGAGACAAGGTAGTTTTGTACAGGGAGGGACGTCCGACGTCCCACGGAACGTAAGAAACATGATCGTCACAGCGCACAGAGCACGATGTATCCCCACAATAGAACTTGGGGGGTGGGAGAAGCGACGGCCGTCGGCCGGTAAGGGTCGACCTGGAAACGCCAGGGAACAACTTTCGCGCACATTAAGCGAGGAGATCCGGCAGAGGGCAGGGCACTGCGCACTGTGCATTTGTGAATAGTGAATGCACCTCCGAGGCGTGCGTAACGAACGCGATGGTAAGACGTACAGGGGCGGTGACCCACGTCAACCTCGTACCCTCCTCCACGCATACATTACCCGATGCCGTCTGGGATCCCGAAATGTCGTTCTAGCTGCCAGCGTAGGGTAATTAAACATTAGCTGGAAGCTCAACGACAGGCTGAGATCCATAAATTGTGGGGCTCAGTCTTGCCGACGACCCCGCGTGTTTATATATGTAGGTTGTACGAACTTGAAGCGGAACTTCCGACTTGCATAGACGTTATTGTTGCCGAATACGATGGGGTGTTTTGGACCTATAGTATTGATGAGCGACTCGCCAGTTGTTCCAGCATTTTTACTCACGACGTCAAAGGCAGGGGTTACTTGATGTTCTTTCGTAGTACGTCCCCATCCGCGAAACATACCACATATTTCAAGTTGAAAACACTGTGCAAAGAATACACCGTGCATCTATCAAGAGCTGCGTAAACGAGCGCGATGGTAGGACGTACAGGGACAGTGACCCTTCGAGCGGGCAACCTTCGTTCACGTGCATTAGCCGGTATCGTCTAGAGTCCTGAAATGATATTCCAGCTGTGGGGAAATTAAACATGAGATAGAGGCTCAACGACAGGCTGGGATCCCTACACTGTGGGGTTCAGTCTTGCCGAACCACCCCGTGTACTATTATGTATGTACATGCGTTGCGCGACGTGGAGCCGGATAGCGTAGACGTCATTGTTGCCCATCGATGATCGATGATCGTTGGATGGTTCACTCTTCGGAACACGGCTACATCAACGAGCAAAATTCCTCGGCTAATTTCGTTTCTCTGAAGTATGACACTTACTGACGAACGTACGGCTCGCCACCATCACTGTTGCCACTTTATTCACGGCTTCGAGCCCAGTGAGGGCAGGGGTCACTTATGCACCAGCGGAACGTTGTACCATCCATGGCGACTGGTTTCGTCAACAAACGTCTTTATCCACTAGGTCCGAGTCGCCGGGACACTTGGTGTCCAACTTGCATCGCCATTCAGGATTCAGTCACGGTATACCATCCCCTCCAATCGATCACGGAATTTGATGAAAGATGAAACCTATGACTGAGCACAAAACATCAAGTGCAAGCCTGAGATACGACAAGATGTCGTTCGGTCATGGTAATGCTTTCCTAGTGCCGGGGGAGAACCTAGCCTTGCCAATCGCCTCGCCGATTTCCCTTTCTTCTGTGCTTTCGAGTCTTGACCAAGATTCGGGGCTGCGAATAAATTTCCGATTTCTCGAAAGAGACGAGGACTAGTGGTCAACCGATCATTGAGCGATGTCCGTAGCTTGGACTCGGGCCAGTGAAGCTTTGAAGGCCGAGTGCCAGTGCCACTAGGTCAGGATCCAGTTACACACTAGACAATCGCCAGAAGGTATATTCCTTGATTGCAATGCCTGTACTGCTTAGATCGACACGTGTCCGAGCTGCTTTGCTACATCCAATCGTACATGATCCAACGACTTCAGATGGCCTGACATTGTCTCTTGAGCCACGCCGACGCACGCGCGTCCTTTCCCTCAAGTAATGGCGCCACTTTGGACTCGACCTCGGCATGATAGTCATTCAGCCACTTCTTCTCTTCAGCCGTCAGTATGGATAAATCAACCAAGCTGGTCTGAATAGGACACTGTCGCGCCAAAACGTCTATTAGTGTTCCGAATGCGATCGCAATCAGATATCAAACCGACCATCGTGACGCGTTCAAAGCCGATGTACCCGGTGTTCCCAAAGTTGTTGGGCGTCTTCACTTCGCGAACGATGACCACGCTCTCGATACGTATGCCCCACTTACCGTCAGCATAGTATCCCGGCTCTGTTGGGAGACGCAGGCAATGATTCTGAATAACCTGTGATCACGACATAATTGACTTTTTCCGTACCATTCGACACTGTCATTCCCGGTTTCAACCCCGTACTGTTGTACGCTAGTTCCGTAGTTAGTCCGCGAATCGGCGAGAGGTGCCATGTATTCCTTACCGATGCGTATGCCAATGCCCTGGGGACCTTTCAAGCAAGCAGTGAGTTTCTCTGGCGTCATCTTCCAGGAAATCCGCAGATACCTTCGTGGACGTTCAAGAAGTGCCCCACACCGTGACCAGTGCCATGCCTGCATCCGCTCCGTGTTATGAGACCAATATATGCCATGCACAATATGAGCAGACCTGTAATCTGAACTCACAGTTAGATACGCCACTCAGTGCAATCAACGATAGCTCACCTAGACCGTCTTGCCACAAAGGTCTTCTTGCCCATGAATCTCTACGGCATCGTCAGCGTCCCAGGTCGGAACAGACGCGCATTCACACACATTACGTATCCTGTGAAACTAGAAGTCAATAATTGGTTGACAGGGGACGAACCAAGGACCTACCAGTCGTCCCGGTAGGAAAAACACCGGAATCGATAGCGATATGACCTTGAAGGACCCTGGTAAATGCGCGTTTCTCGTCTTCAGACGGTGTTCCAAAGTGCTATTACAATTCCTCTGTAATCGGTCTTTGCTCTTACAATCGCAGTACTTGCCCATGTGCGAGTGACATCCGTTGTCCCATCAAGATACTGGCCTAACAAAGTCGGAAGGCGAGCGATGAGTCACGTTCTACACGTCCTTTTGGTTGTCCGTACCTCCAGAGTCGCATAGATAGATCTTGTTAACAGTAAGGTTAATAGAGAAAGACAACAATTCCGTAACATGGTACCTGGTCCTTCGCAATATTCGCACAGTTGTTGGGATCCGGCGAATAGTGAATGATAGCTGAAGCACGATATCGGCATCAGGACTACACTGCGGAAAGTATATGAGAACAAACCTGCGTTCGGACCAGCGGAGGAAATGGTAGTGAAAGACAGACCATGGAACAAGTCAAGCTCACTGCCAAAGATCAGACAAGGGCTATCAAGAGTGAAAGTTTGGTACGCACGATCTGAACTCCTCGAGCTTGTCAGATCCCTGACTCTCGTTCAAGACAACATCATTGTGGAGTTGTTCCTCGAGCCATGCAAAGTAACGAGCCAATGCAACACCATCACGAATGTGACATTGCCGGAAACCTTCCATCTCAACGCTGTTTTTGATCGCTTTCATGGCTGCCACAGGCGACGGCACGATAACCACGTTCTCCTTTCCAACCGTAGGTGTTGATTGGATTCAAAACGTGGAATGAACTCACCTCGCCGAGTGCATGGACAACTGCAAGACTCGTCTTGTCGCCGAGTAATACAGGCTAGAGCTCATGAACCAGACAAGTCGTAGACCTTTTATCAGGAAACTATACCTTTTCTTTCTTTACCAAACCTATCTCGACGAGATCTTTTAGATAAGGAAGGAATGCCTCGTAGGGCCTGATCTCTACGTTCTGGTCAAAATGAGTCAGCACAGCATCATCGACCTGCGCCTTGTCGATGAACAACACGGCTGAATCCTGTTTCACGACCGCATATGCAAAAAAGACTGCTACATTTTAGCCTATTCGTCCCGACAGGGGTGACGGTAAGATGCCTACCGGGGTTGAAATCGATGTCCGTTCCACGGAGATTGAATAGCCATGCAACCTCATCAAGTAAAGTGACGGCCAATGCGACTGCGTTCTTCTTAGCCAACTCTTGTCGTACACGATCGAGTTTACTGCGTAGAGTTTCCCCTAATAAAGGTCAGGGCACAAGGAGGACAATAGATCCGACGCATTCAAACCTGAGTACCTGACATTCAAAGCAAAGACAGTGTTTTTGGGTCGCTGTGGGCGTTCAGAACCCCATGCGATGTCAACAGGATTCTGCAAGAGAGGAACCAACTCGGATTTTCCGAGAGACTTGGTGAGTGCTTGAGCATCGACTGTTATTCACGTGAGTCCATGTTTATGACTGTTGATGGGTGAGCGACATACTAGCCAAAATCAGAGTTGGATCAATCCCGATTCTTGTACCTTGACCGAGGTTCTGGGCTAGTGTTATAGGTCGAAGAAGTATGACGAAACACAATCATACCTTTGGGAGGAATTCCTGCCAACTAGGAACGTCTCGTGAAACGTCAGTCCCGTACTGTCTTCTTGGGCTCTCGCATCTAGTTACCTGGTAACCCTTGCTTCATCAAAGTCCAATTTCTGTGACATCGGGCTCAGAAAACAACCTGTAGTGATATTTTCGTTCCTCACTTGTCCAACTGCTGTTCGGCTTGTAGGAAGTACCGACCATCGGTGAAGAGAAAGGCACCCTTGAGGGTAACGACAGCACATCCTACGAATCAACACATGAGCTCGAATCCTCATGTCTGTTTCCCATCCATCAAAAGTCACCTGCAGAGCCATTGAATCCGGAAATGAACGCTCGCCGTTTGTCAGCTTCGGAGGGGTACTCGCTGAAATCTGGATGAAGATGACTTGGTCAGCACGAGTACATTGGAGAAACGAGTCACACGCACGCTCGTCCTCACTAGGAATCACGACAGCGCCCACGTTCACATTCTGCTGCTGCATCAACGCCCTAAGGCGTGCCAGACGTTCTGATGTGTCGACCGTTGCTGTTCCTATCGCGCCCATTGGGGGTAATGAGGAAGAGAATCTAGGGGAGTGTAACTTGGAAATGGAGAATGGAGTTGACGTGGCACGGGAAAGATAACGGTGCACATGGAATCGATATTGACTGTACCACATGCTTCCGCTTTCCGCTCCGAGGTCATCAACCAAAGTGAGTTGCGTGACGTGACGGTCACGACAGTTTCGCCCTCATGATTTCACTATTCTACGAAAGCTTTTGCAGCTTCTGCAGGGTTTCGTGCGTTTGTGACGCGTAGTGACCTGCGCTAGTATCAGGTTGCGGAAGGGGACGGACTAGCACCATTTCTGCGCCGGACAGCACGCCATGCACCACGTTGGCTTGATGCCAGTTCGAGCCGCACGCTCGCGCCCAGCCCACTGACAGAACCAAAATAAGATCGTATCCAGCGAGTCGTCGAGTCCGAAGTCTCGGACATGCCAGGCTCATTTTCGTTTTGTGGTCAACCCACAACCGGAGTGTGGTCAAATTCAATAGTCCACCTTCCATCTTCCGCCGCACGATGGACAACATAAATGTGACCTGTCAAATCGAATTGTCCACAATTGCATTCCACACAAAGACTGCAAGATGAACACTACATCAATGATGGTGAAAAAACCTCTGTTTCACGTCATCGGATTCAACATTCGTAAATGCAGGTCTATGCTTACACAGACGAGGTGATCAATAGGCTCGCCGGCACGAAGTTCTCCTCTTCTTCCCCCGACGCACGCCGCTGACCCTTGTGTAATCCCCTCCAGCCTACGCCCGAAGCGTCAGCCCCCCACCCCGAGTCAGCTACGATCTGGTGCACCCAGTGGTGTACGTTCCGCATGGCCCCCTTCCCATTAAAATCACGCAATTCTTCTGATCGGATCCCGCCACTCACCACCCCATGCACTATCACTAGGCAATCTTCGTACCCACATCGTCAGTCCGGGGGATAGGGAACTACTACGAGCTCGCTAGCGATTCGCAGCCATACCATATCAAGAGCACGATCAACAACTGCACGGCAGGGTTTGAGCGAGGGAGCCATACCGTTGGATATATCTTGCCGCTCATGCTGCCACATCTCGAAGCTCATTTCGCTCTCGTCCTGGTTGAGAATTCAAGGCGATTCTGGAATAGCCAGAATTGGGTGTGTGACGCGTTGCAGGGGTTGAATCATTCACGCATGTTTGCGATTGGCGTGACGTTGGAGAATTTGGTCACCCAGATGGCCGTCGTGTCGGCTGCATGGGAAAGAGGAGACGTCAATTTAACTATCGGCGTTGCCATGGCCATGGTGCTGAAGGTAGAACGAAAATGTGATCGCGTCTGAAAAGGTTCCAGAATAGGACTTGGAACATTGCATTTGTGGTACATATGTACTTGAATGTGCACCGCATGTAAGTTTCTCGACATAAGTACTTGAATGAAATATCACCGTGTTGCATTTTGTTTTATCGTTTTCATATTGCGATGCTCTTCGTAGGCAACTATACTATACCGCGCTTCCTCAACTTGGAGTACAGAAACAAGTACAGTATTGGACCGGCACCTGTGCCACCACCGGCACTTGTGCCAACACTGTACAACGCTCGAGTTTCGTACTGGAGGCACACTACAACAAATCAGAAAATGATATTGGATATCTTCATATGTACTTGTAGATATTTTACTCAACCTCATGTGTCAGATCATGAATAATACATACTTTACATGCAGAAAATGGTCATTCTGTGACCATTCAGTCATTGGTGAGCTGTGGTCATAAATTTTCACTATTTTCACTGGTACATATCATATGGGTAATCCTTGACCATATTTTTACAATGTAAATTGCTAGGATGCATGCTTTGCAAGAAAAAAAAAAAAACATGCCAGTAATATGCTGGTTATGCATGTTTTCATGTTGGTATCATTGCATTATCATCTTTGAATCTCATCTAAGCCAGTAGATATACTTAATGTGGACTCAGAGAAAGGAGAGGTGTAACGATAGCAACGCACGGTCGAATGCCAGTACGAATACAAGTCACAAGCGGTCCACAACAGTCGCAGGTATACACAAGTACCTGGCAGAGATGAACTGGAGTTCTAGCTTAATCCTCAACTGTTGCCAGCGAATAGACAAGTGGTTAAAACTAGGGAATCCTAGTCTAACCACGAGCCTTTATATATTGTACAGAAGTGCGCACAGACCATGCTGTGCGTGAGATGATCTACTATACATGGATAGACTAAAGAAGAGAAGCGCAGCGGTGATTAACCACACGAGGCGCGGGGATCATAAAGAAGAGAAGTAAACGGAGATTAAATACATGTGTCGTGACATCATAGAGTCTAGGCCTGGTCTAGGCCATGACATCATATGCTTAGTCAGCAAGGGATCACATGTAAGTTCCCACAATCACGTGCGCTATGTCACGTTGTTGAAACGGTAGTGTTCTATTTCTGTATTTCACTTACAGCCACTACGTTTCTAGACTGGTCTATATGACATCATTGTCTAGACCTAGTCACGCTTATCACATTACAAATAGCTCTTATTATGCTATTGGACGATATGCTTAGTCTTATCTCTTATCTCTATCATATCGTCATGTATTTCATACTATACCTTATAAAGGTACTATACAGAACATAAGTACAAACACTCATGTACTGTATATAAGACAGCCCTTATGGCTTGTCGCTTTTCTCTAGATCTTTCAGTTCTATCATCACTACTGCGATATCTCTAAGTTGAGCCTTGCTCCTTATACTCTGTTTGCGATACTCTCACTCTCGTATTATCAGTGAGTCTTTCCACTGATAGGTTTACCCTTGCATCCTTCGTTGCCCTCGGTGTGCCTGCTCGGACTTTACCAATTCCGAAAGGTTATTGTTATAATCATAACATTTTATTCGTACACTTCGTACACTTTCAATTCGGACTTAGTCGTTTTCACTTTCAAAGGTCACGTGACATAGCGCACGTGATCGTGGGAACTTACATGTGATCTCTTGCTGACTAAGCATATGATGTCATGGCCTAGACCAGGCCTAGACTCTATGACGTCACGACACATGTATTTAATCTCCGTTTACTTCTCTTCTTTTTGATCCCCGCGCCTCGTGTGGTTAATCACCGTTGCGCTTCTCTTCTTTAGTCTATCCATGTATAGTAGTTCCTCACACGCACAGCATGGTCTGTGCGCATCTCTGTACAATATAAAAAGGCTCGTGGTTAGACTAGGATTCCCTAGTTTTAACCACTTGTCTATTCGCTGGCAACAGTTGAGGATTAAGTTGAGACTCCTTGATTACATCTTGCCAGGTCTTTGTGTAGACCTGCAACTGTCGTTGGACCGCGTGTGAAGGGTACTACGTGCTAGCATTCGACTGCGCGTTGCCTCGCAACACTTGGTTAAAACTTCAGATACACACCCGGTCCCCAGGGTAGGGGTAGCGTGCTTGTCGGCGATTGGCCAATAGCGTACCCGTCTCGTTTCTCCCTATCCCGCACATACCAGTAGGCCTCCACTTGACGGAGCAGAAATCCCGCTGAAGGGAAAACCCGGTACTCAGGGTTAAGAGTCGTTACTGCGCGTTCAGCAGTTTTCATTTCTGATTGCCCCCGCCGCTTTTAGGGGAACCCCTTGGAAGGGTAGATTTTGTGTCTCAAGTAATTACCTGTAAAACCTTCATTCTCCGTCGCTCCCTTGGAGTTGATAGTCTGCGCTAGGGTCGTGCCTAGTTTGCAAAGAGCGACTTCGGGACCCCCAAATCCCGTTGGCTGAGCTATTCCCAAATCGTAGTCCCTGTGGTAACACGGGAGGTAGAACCGGAAAACTTTTTCAAAATTTGTCAACTAGTAGTAAAAAAGTTTTTACCTGTAACTGTCCATTACCGGACTAAGCTTCGTCGGAGATACTACCTCCGTTCGAAGAAATATTTTCTACGTTCTACTTGTTGTAGAGTCCCCCAGAGTCACCTTGGAAGATAGGAGACAGTAAGGGTCTTTATACCTCGTAGTTTTCTTTTTGTTTTTGCCGAAGAAGCCGGTTCAGCCGAAGAAAAAGGTTGCCGAAGAAGATTCAAGAATCACCCCTTTCCCTCCGCCCCCAACTTCTTAAAAAATCACAATTTCC